>JANTPZ010096982.1:0-12098 GCA_025593235.1 Vachellia pachyceras
ATATATATATATATATGTTGCGCCTGCAATTTAAATATATACTCATAGTTTCTGGGAATTAGTCGCATTTTGTTTCAAGAAATACAAGTTAATTAGTAAGTAATTGGTGTGTACTGAACTTTAATAGTGTCATTAATTTCTAACCAATTTCATTAAAAAGTGACAATAATATATAACTACAAAATAATGGTCCATATATTTTGTAATATCATAGCCATCCCTCCAGTCTGCATGATCTCAGTTTTTTGGTTCAAAATAATTTTAAACGTAAGGACACTTTCTTCTATTTGGATTTATTTAAGATTTTACTATCGAGAGCTCTCAGAATATGAACCAAGCTTGTCAAGTTGATGATGAGCAAGCTATTGTTAGGTTGTTGAAACTAGTCGCTATCATTTTTTCATTATTATTGGCTTCGTTTGGAAACCCGTTGGGAAAACGGATACAGATTCTGAGGTACTTTATGTGAGAGGAATTTTGTCTCAGCTTGCGTGAGAATGGGTTTGGGGAGCCAAAACGGGCTCCCCAACATGTTTCCAAACGCAGCCATTATCTTCCATTTACTGCATATATAATTCTCTTGCTGTATTAGAAATTTTAAAAAATTCAGATTTTTAAATTTTTTATATTCGTGAAATTTAAATTACTTGGTTATTTATCAGCATTCTCACAACTTAATTAAAAATATCTACAAAAATTTTTATCACTCCTTTCGATCTAAATATAAAAGTTAATACAAGAATTTATATTAATTATAAATATAAGACATCATCAATTTTGCCTTCCAAATTTATATTTTTTCTTGATTCTTCGTATTAATTGCTCATATGTTTCATCAACAGTAGCTTTATAAATAACGAATTCAACTTTTTTTAATTTCCACAAGTTACTATTAAAAATAGCCATTATATTAAAAGGAGAAATCATAATAGGAGCATCTATTAAAAAAGCCATTATATTAAGAAGAGAAATTTATAAACTCTCGTATCCTTACTAATTTCATGATACTTTTACCATTAACTTAACCAAATTTGATGCCAAGAATGGGGAATCAATTAAAGACGAGATTAAATTACTTAAAAATCAAATAATAATTGAGAGTATGTAATGATAAGTTCGATTGTAATAAAAGAAAACATGTGTGTATACACTCCTCAATTATCATAAGGGGCGGACCTGCGTTGGTGTGAAGGGGTGCAACTTCCAAAAAATTAGATATATATTAGTACTATGTGATTTATTTTGTATTTACTCATTCTCTAATTTTGAACCTATGCAATTTTTATTCAAATTCTTCTCAAAATATATTAAAAATAAGTCTCATTTATCTTGAACTCACTATTAAAAAATAGTTTACACCCTCTAAACTATGGTTATAGGGCCGCCACCGACTATCATTAGAACTTTTTTATGAGTAAATCCTTTCTTCCAAACCTCGTAGCTATTCCCTCATTTTTATTATTGAATATTTAATAAATCGAGAACAAAGGAGCAATATGCTTCTGAAATTAAACATAAGCTTGGCAGGCACGTACGACGCATACGTACGGCCTCCACATTCATGCCATTCAAAGGCAGTAGTTATATATGCTCGATCTTGTTTCTCATCAGCTTTTATAATATCACTCACACACACACACAATGGCCAAACACCTCATTGAATCCCTTTCCAACCTAAGTAACTATAAATGTACGTACCCTCCTCAGTTTGCACATAGTTTTCAACTTTTCCGACCAGTTTAGGGCTTTTTGGGGAGGCCGTTTACCTCCTCAAAATCCATTCATGCGCTTACCGAGACAAAATTCCTTTCACATATTTATTTCAAAATCTGTGCTCGTTCTTCAAACGGACTTCCCAAAGAAGCCTTAAAGTTGGTTTTAACGGAATGCAACGGGATAATATATATATCAGATATAATTGACTGTGATGTAGGCTGTCTTGTCGTAATGGTAATAAGGGCAAGTGCTTAAGCAAATAATTGGAAGATCGGTTCCTAATTCTTGTATGTGCTACTCGATCTTATCTTTAATCAAAGTGGATCTTAATAATCTAGGAGTTGTGAGGAATTTATCTTTTGCTCTCACTACCTTCATAAGTGGATCTCACTATCTTTTATTACTAGTGGATTTTACTACTAGAAAAATATCATTTAGCTACAGAAAATTCATCGTTAAATAGCTATTTTCCGTCATTAAAGCGAGAGTCGCTAACATTTTCCGTTACTAAATGAAAATTTTCTGATAGAAAATAATTCCGTCACTAAATGACATTTTTCTAGTAGTATTATGCTCTTTGTACCTCACCCAAAAAATCAAGAAAGAAAATAAAATTCATTTTTGTTTCAATTTTTCATTAAGAAGTTGGTGTTAGATAGTTGAAAGCTTGATTAATTAAGACTCATCAATTATAGCGCAGTTGGTTTCATGCATGCAGGCTAGTATTTGTTTCCTCGATTGAGATTCATTTTACTCTCTTTATGCTTAGTAGTATAAAAACATTAATGTTTATTTTAAAAATGAATAAATTTGAACCTTCAATTGTACTTTTGGTAGGAATTGAGAGAATTTGTGAGCTGTAGAAGTGTAATATAGACGATATCAAAAGGAAGGAAGAAACAAAGCAGAAAGAGTGGATGATGATGATGATGATGATGATGATGATGGTGATGATGATGATATGAATATGGGGGAATAAATAATGAAGCCGGAACGACGATTCAAATGTATCTTTTGAGGAAAAAAAAAATAAGAAAAGGACAAAGTTAAAAGATATGTATAAAAAGGTGTGGGAAGGAATTATTCATAGCGTACGCATTCTGCAAATTAAAGCCAAAGCCATAGCAAAATTTATCAAAGTGATGAAAAGCACTTCAAGATCCATGCGTTAAACCTTTTTCCTTCGTCTCGCTCATCGATCAGTACCTCTCACAGTATTATATATATATATATATTCATTCAACCAAACACATATTCTCGTCCTCGTAAAATAGCATACACACATTTAGATTACCAACGTACGTAGAAATAATAAGAATCTGTTAGGTGGTGGTTTAGACCAAAAATATAACTATCTTAGTAAAATATAAATTGAAATTTATTATAAGTAACTATATATTTACTTTCTTTGTTTTTTTTGACCTGATATATATTTACTTTCGAAAGCCTATGCAATACACGAAACTTTGGTTTGATTCCTTACAACTAACTCTCAGATTAAAAAGGACTATAAAATCAACAACACACACATATGCTTAAGTATTTGCTTCAATAGCTTTCGTTATGTATGTGTACTATGATTATATATTCCTTGATTAGATCGTTTGATGTATACTTAGATGAGCTCATCATAACCCATATACACACGCACATTCTACTTCTGTGATAAATGTTGTAAATTAAATTGTGTTTGTATCATAGAACAAAGAACCAAGGCTTAACCTGGTCCGGTTAAGCAAGTAAACTGGGGATCGGGATTGACCTGATTATTTCTATTTATTTATGAGGACATAAGATGAAGTTAATTCATTTTATCCTAATTGTTTTTATCACCAATATTTAATTGAACTCAAAATTTAAAATATGGGTAAAATAAAATAACATTGTAGGTTTTACCTACTACTTTTTTAAAATAAAATATAATCTATTAAATTATATTATTTTAATATAGTTAGTCTGACTCCGATTTAACCCTAATATGATCCATCAACCCATGAACCATTGTCTCACCTGATTTAATGCCTAATCCAATTTATTGAACCTTGGTGTATATAACTGTATGTAGCTTTATCTATATAATCGATCAATGCCCTCGATATCAACTCCTTATTTAAAAATCGAAGAAAAGAAAAGAGAGAAAAAGAAATAAAGAAAAAGAAAGCACCCAATCTTCTTTGTGTTCTTTCTTTCTTTTCTTGTAACACTAAAATTTGCGTCTTTAAGCTACACTTGTTGGCATAAATTAAAACGATTTTCCTTTCCTTTTTTTTTCCTTTTTCTTCCTTTTATTTTACATAAAAGGGTATAAGAAAAAGAAAAAGGGTAAGGAACTTGAAGAGTATGACATGGCCCAAGTGTTAGAAACAAATTAGAGTGGCAAAGGCTTTTACTAGAAGAAGTAGTAGTGGATCCTTGATGCAAAGCAAGAGCAAAAGAAAGAGACAAAAATTGAAGTTTCATCTCTTTAAGAACAAACTTGTTTTTCATGTTCATATACATATATAATCCAAAGTTAAGTACCTTGCCTAGCTCACAAGAAACCTACAGCCTCCTTTGCTAAAAGATTGTCCAACTTTTCTTTCCATTATGTCTCAATATTATTATTAAGATTATTTTTGCACCATCGTCTCATCAATAATATTGGTCGGCATTAATTAATCAATTCCAAAATACTTGTTCTCCTTCCAGAATATGATGGCTTTTGTGTCTGTTGATACCAAAAGTTATTTTATTCTCTCATAACGTAAAGAGAATGTTTGTGTTACATCTTTCCAACCAAATTATATAAACTTGTAGATTAGACTAGTAATAATAATCGATCTAAAATATATAAAGAGAGGTATATTATTCATCAACCATGAACAAAGCAGCTTATCCCCAATTAATATGTATTCAAGTTACGTTGTAAATTAAATTATGTAAAACTTGTTAAAAAATATGTATTATTTTTATTTAATTAAGGTCATCCCCAAGCCATTTTGGGTTTCACACTAATCCCTTTGGACTTTTAGAGTGTAAAAGATTTTCACCTCTATAAACAAATGTGTTTCACAGGATTTGAACTTCTACCCTCATCCTTATAGGGTGAGACCGCTTATCACATTAAACAATGACTTATTCATAAGTCATGTATTATTTGTACTTGTGGTTTTGTTTAAGAAATTTTTTTAAAAAGTTTCATGCATGTATTTTCATAATATATTACTCTTCCGGTCTTGTATATTCGACAACAAGTATGTATCATGTAATGATAAATTTAAGTGCATGAATTGACAATAAATTTATTGCTCGCTTGTTCTAAAACTTTTCTATAATTACATTATTTTTTTTGGACTTTATATTGATTTTTCTTTAAAAAGAAAATTCCATGAATAATAGAAAAACAAATGAGATAGACTGTTACCACTTCCTACTAAATCCAAATCCTTAATGATCAATTGATTTTAAGAACATCCAGAGCTCTTATAAATTGTAGAGATATAAGAAAAGCAGAAAATGAATGGAAACGGGGAAAGTATTATCCATGCTTAAAACTATTATCATACTCTCTTCCAAGTTTACGACAAAGTACAACAAAAAAATAATTACATTTTAATGGAAGTAATTAATTAGGGTGTATCATGTTATGAGAGATAACTCATACCTGAAACGATTATGTATCTGATATTGCACTTGTTTGGGAATTTCTTTCCCTCAACAGTGTACACAAGTCTAGATAAACTCATCTCAAAATACGTAAAAATCATCTCAAAATTTATAAAAATCATTTTAAATCTGTAAAATCATCTAAGAATCCGTAAACTCCTTTCTCCCAACGGAATTTCTTTCTCCCAGCTCCATTTTATACGCTTAGAATTATTACTTCCATTTTCATTGAAGTACTAAAAAATATAAAATGTGCGCACCAAAATGTAAAAGTTGCATAGTGTTAGTTGAGTCCACGAAAGTAGATAGGATTTGACCACTTAGTCGTAGTAAGTGAACATTGACTGAATCTTGGTACAATATTGACCGTTTAGCCAATATTTAAACCGAGTGAATAGTTTTGTTTATTATAAGCATTTAATTCGAAGTGGTGTATTAATTAGCGCATGACGCAAATATATAATTATGAAAGCAACGATCATATTTTTAATATTAATCACCAACCTCATCAACATTATTGACTATAAGCAACAAGTGTATATATGATTGGAGTGTTCATGGTGATGGATCTAAAAGGTTTCTTTAGGAAGAAAGAAGATTTTAAAAGAGCAGAGAGAGAGAGAGAGAGAGAGAAGGGAACAGGATGATGGGAAGTGATAATTACAGGGACAGTGGAAAGGGAAAGGTACAAAAATGAGTGGAAGCATATGAATGTGACCCCACTAATTGTATTCTTTTTAGAGTTCATTAATGCTCTAAAGCATTCAAAATGTCCTTCCTCTTCAAGCCCATTCTCACTTTTTTCTTTCATTTGAATCAAATTCTTCCACTTGATTTCTACGTCCTCACTTCAATGCAATGGAATATATTGGCATGGAGACAAAGTTTCCACACCTTGTTCTTTTACAGTCTTTTGAAAAGATACAACACTTAAATCGTTGCATATAACTTATTGGTGTTGTGGTTGTTTAGAAAATTTTATTCACTCCCCAAAAGTATATTTAACAGTTTTTTCTGTAAAATGAGATAATCTTCTCTACATATTTATATCAGTTTACGTAAAAGTATTTCTCTACCTTCTTTTCAAACGGACACATTATCAACATCTTGCCATGTCCCTAGGTCGCTTTTCTAAAAAAGAATTTATGTTTTAAATTAATTTTAATAAGGAGCATTTTCGAATTTTTATAAGATTCAGTTTTTTGAATTGATGGGTTTATAAGCTTCAATTTTTTAATGTGCTTATTCTTTTTATAAAATATATTTGAAATATGTGTAAAAATTTAACGTATTTTTCATTTTCACCTTTAATTAATTATATGTTTTTCTATTAATCTTTTTTCATTCATTTTCTCTCGTTTCCTGTTTCATTCATGATCTTCCCACTCTCCCTCTAATAATGATGTTTAGAAAAATAAGTTGTATTTTTAAATAGCTATTATCTTTAACCAATTTTTTAAACTACATGATATATTTATTTAAAACTTGTAGAAGGACCGGAAGGGGAATTTTTTTCATATATCCCTATATTTAATAAGAGTAGTTTGGGAGAGGGTGGAAATTATTATGTCGTTGGAGTTAACAAGGATAATAGTTGTAATCACTTAAATTTCATAATAGATTTAATATTTTTAACTATTTTTAATATCAATAATATACGTAAGTCAAATTACTCTTTCAGTTAGGCAACATTAATTAAAGATGCATTTAAAACTTGTTTTTCTATTTTTTATTCTAAATAATTAAAATTTATAATAAATTTATTATAATTAATATAGTGTTAACTTTTTTTAAGAGCATACTCCATCCAATTCCAAATATATGGCATCTTCTAGGGAAAAAACATTTTTGACTCATAAGTCACATGATGATAGATTATTAATGAGCTGTTAATCAAATATTAGCCCTATCATACAATTTAATTACTAGGGGATGACTCAAAATCTATTGCAGTATTTCTATATACTATTAAATATGGATATAGTTGAAAAATATTTTATCTTAGACAAAGTTAACGAGTTAATCATGTTTCTTTAGTTCTCCTGAGATAGTTGAAGCAGTGACTTAAATCATGGGTGATTAGGAGGAAGCATTGGGAAAGTTTTATAAATTCAATGCACGTTTAATATTATATCTATCTTCCAACTAGTGTTTTTTGTTGGTTCAATGAGATAGTTTAAATCAAACTATGTATGTATGTATTGGTTTAATTTGGTGGTTATTGTGCTTGTTTGAAAATACTTATTTACTCCCAAAAAGCACGTTCAACAATATTTTTCCGTAAAACGAGATAATATCCTCCATGTATTTACCTTAACTTGCGTAAAAATACTTATCTACCGCGTTCCCAAACGGCCACACTATTTACTACTACTATTTAATCAAGAAAGCATGGAGAGAGGGAGAGAAGAAAAGCAAAAGGAAGGTGGCTGGCTGGCTAGTTTATAAATAGAAGCTGACCATAACTTTTATTGTATGGATCACTTTTCATTCCATTAGAAGGGAATTTTTAGGAGAAAGTAAGGAAGCATTTCTCGGATCTCAAACTCCCAATAATCACTCCATAATTGAATTCAACCATTATATATATATATATATAAGGAATAAAGAAAATCCACAGAATCACCTGTTCAGTGACCTTGGATCCTTCAACGACGGGGACGTACACAAAAACATATGCATCCCTATTGATACTTTTTATTTCTTTTATTTATATTATTGTTTTTTTTTTGGGAGGGGGTGAAGTGGAGGGATACCCTACGATCATCAGACAAAGACATTGGAGTTGACCGGTCAAAAAGGAAAGTGGCCATGAAGATCAACGAGTAGTGTGTGAAAAAAGGAACATCTAGATATTGTTTATAATTAAAAACAATCCTACTATTATATTCCATTTGAGGTGAGTCTCCATTCCAATTAATCAATCATTTGGTTATTTAATAACAACATTTTTGTTAATTTTTTTATGTCGGTTAAAATGTTTAAGGTGTCAAAGTATTGTTGTGTCCTTTAGTTTAAATGAAAACATATCAAAGTGTGATTTTTCTAGTAGTTTTACGTTGAAACGATAAGAGATTCGATATCATTTTAACTTAAATTAGGTTTTGAATTCAAGCTTTGGAAATAAGAAAAATATCACAATAATATTTTCTATTAGTGATTAAGATTCAGTCAAGGTGAAATTCAAACTAGTCAAAAATATAATGGATATTGGTTTGCTAATTAGGTCAAGAATTTTCTCTTAAATTTAGCAATAAGTAATTAACTTTATGACAATAGAAAAAATCATTCTAAATAGAATGCCTATAAATATAATAATTGAAAAACAATATGCATGCTAAATAAAATTGCCTATAATATTATTATCCTTGTAAATTTGAAATATATGGTTCTGGTCACAACTATTCAAGGTAAATGTGGTTTAACATGTAAAAATGGTCAATATTATTTCATTCTGATAAGAAATAATGAATTTATTAGTCCACAAAAAGTGATTTATCTATACGGCAGTGTACATTAGTTAGCTTCACGATCTTGTCTCAAACTATGATTGTTTTTTTTTACCTTTTTTTTTAATTATTCTCTAGTAGCTAGAGATACTTACAACTTCATTTATAAAGTTGACCATCATGGGTAAAGATAAGTATGAAAATATGTGATTCAACATGAGATAATGGAAAAGTGGATTGACTCAACAACTCACATATTGGAGGTCTTTTGGCAAAATAAACAGTGAATTCTTGTCTTATGTAAGGATTTAAGATAATTGGAAGTAAAAAAAAACCATTTATTTAATATGTCCATTGATGAGGCAACAGTTGAAGAAATGAATCTGCATGCATATTCAAAACAAAGTTTCTTGTTTATGATTCTTTAAAGGGATATTTATTGTAAGGTCCCAAGAAAGGAAGTTATTTATGAAAAGGTCCCAAGAGGTTGTCAATGACAAGTCGAGGAGCACCGTTGACAAGTGGAGCAGCTGCCATTGACAACTCTTGGGACCTTTTCATAAATAACTTCCTTCCTTGGGACCTTACAATAAATCTCCCTTCTTTAAAAATGTTTTTTTTTGCCTAAGCACAAGATTAAACACGGGCATATATCCCAACAAGAATTATAATATTAATCTTTTATATTGTGAGTAACTCACCCTTTGTTAGATCCATCACCGGCTTGGTTGCTTTAGAAAAATGTATCAGTATATGGATGAGAAAAAAGTATTTTGGTCAATATGAGAAGTGGAGAACATTCTAGTGATACCTCATACGGCCCAACCCAGCATGGGCTGATTAGGCCTCCAGGCCCAATAGAGTCAACAAGTCTCGCACAAACTACAACTGGGCCGAAAATCTATCCCCCCCACCCAAAAAAAAAACAATCCAATGCTGTTTCATTAATCTGAATTCAAGCCAATTGGAGCTTTATCTGGGGAAGCTCTTTCACAAAAATTTCTCATTCAAATGACTTATATTCAAAACCTTATCTAAAAAGTGTTGAGCCCTTTACAAACCAATGAAGATATTGGTGAAAAAGCCTGCTGTGACTAGAATTTATCGTGGATGGATATTTTTTCAAGCACGTGAACCACCCCACTAGAGGTAAATCATGTTTGATATATTGTTGAATATTAAATATAAGTATATCTTTCAGTAGAGTTCAAACATGAGTTCGTCACTTTGTGATGGACGCTCCTGCTGATAGATCTGACCCCATTGTTATAAATGAATCTTTAAAGTAGGATCGTGGGTAGGATGAATAAAAGGGCTTGAATGAATCAGATTTGTGGATTGGTTGTATGAAATCATGAGGTATTATTCTTATTTAACAATTCGTAGGCACAAGGATTTGTCTTTATTGGATCCTATAGTCACCTAAAAGGCGCCTCGAAACGGTCACACCCCAATGATATATATAGCCTTCACTCTGAACGGTCACACTAAGCATTGACAAGGACCTAACACCCTAAGAGATCCCAGAGTTGGTGAAGGGAGACACAGTAGGTAGAGTGCGCTTCTGACCATATATGTAGTCAGGACGTGACTTTTAGCATCAAAGACATCTTTTAGATGACTATGGGATCATAAAAAAACAAAACCCTACGCCTACAGGCGTTTAAATGTGGATAATACCTTAGGGTGTCACAAGGTGTGCCTACCTTAATTGTTTTTAATACAAGAGAGGATCCGAGCCCAAAAATAAATTAGGATTGAACAGTGGCAAAATTAGATCCCAAACAATTATTTTTCACCAAAAAAAGAATTGCTTCACAAAAAAAAAAGAAGAATTAAGGAGTCACGTCATGAATGAAGTCCGTAAATATAATGCTGGAGTCCTTTCGTTGCTGAACCATATGCAACATTGTTCTGTTCACCAGAAATATGTTGGCATTTATCAAGCCATTGAAAAGGAGAGGGTTCCGTCCGTTTGAAGCATATTTGGCAACCGGGCGGTTCGTCAAAGCTTCTTTGGGCTGTTCTTACCCTGTTAATCGGGTATCTCAAGCACCGTCGCAATTGAGGGCAGTTTAGATGGCTGATGTTAGAGACTTGTCTTGTTGCATTGTTGATCTTTTAATTGCTTGTTTCTATTCTGTTTATTTGCTTATGCCTAGTTTATTGTCTTTACATTGTTTGTTTGGTTTGGTTTTCCAAAGATTCTGTAAGTTTGGTTTGATTTCAATTTAATGTTTCTTTGTTGGTAAAAAGAAAAAAGAAAAGAAAAAGAGAGTGTAGGAGAGACTAGCATAGTAGTAGTTTTGTATAGGGACAGATAATAAAAATATTTTTACATTTTTTAACCAAAAAAAAAAAAGGAGGGACAAAATCTAAAGCAGCAGTATGTTTGTTGAGAGAGTTGAAAAGGAGATGATACAATAAATGTGCTCCCAGATGACCATCAAACCAAATGGGGCGGTGCTCAATCCCTCCCTCTTTAATTCTCACCGCCAACTCCACCTTTCACATACATTGCCCCTCCCATATCCATGTGCATTACTCCGATTTAATTTTATTTTTATTTAATATTCATTATAACATGTAGATTAAAGATGACACATAATACATCAAAGTTGAAATTCTACGTTAACATGACATTTAAATAAATGAACCAAGAATGCTTGAAAAACTGATTTTGGTCCCAGAAGATTTTCCACCGGCATCAGGAAAATTCTAGTACGACTATCCATTGGGTTTAAAATCAATGTTTCAAAAACGCGATTTGTTTAAATCAGATCCCCGTTAGGATGGAATGAGAACCCTTTTGATTTAAAAAGTAGAATTAATTATTAAAGATTCATCTTTTGGATCTGCTTTTCTGGAGAGGCAACAAAATTGTTAAACTCGATACGAGAACCAAATTAGTCCCCCGTAGAACCATTAGAAGCCCATTTGGGAACCTGGTATTTAAATATTTTTATGTAAATCGAGATATATGTGAATAAGATTATCTCATTTTACAGAAAAAGACGATTGAAAGTACGTTTGAATACAACGAATGCTGAAACAAACAGGCACCGGATTGTTTTCCTTCAACAGCCACCTGTCCAATGCCTAATGCACCTTTTCTCTAACTATTACATCAAATGAAGTCGAATGATATCAATTAACGTACATGTGTATATTCATATCATCGCTTTCACTGCTATGTATCTCACAACGTTAGTTCATTGAAACGAACTCAATTTGGTGAGAACGGTTCGAGGAAATTCAAGAGAGACTCAGAAAACGTATGACCAATAG
>JANTPZ010096984.1:0-11506 GCA_025593235.1 Vachellia pachyceras
TTCATTTCTCATTTGTTTTTTGCTGATGATTTGTTTCTGTTCTCAGAAGCTTCAGTTCAACAGATGATGAGGATTAAGGAAGTGATGGGCAAGTTTTGTACTGTGTCTGGACACAGAATAAACTTGAGTAAGTCCAAGATGTTTTACTCCAGGAATGTTCATCATAACATGGCTCTTGAATTGAGCAATGTTATAGGGGTTGGTCTTACAGGAGACCTAGGTAAATATTTGGGGATTCCCTTATTTCATTCCCGAACTACTAAGAATACTTTCTCTCCAATTATACAAAAAGTGAATAAGCATTTATCTTCTTGGAAAGGAAAATTTTTGAATATGGCAGGTTGATGTGTATTAATTAAGTCGGTGTTAGCTGCTATTCCTAGTTATCAAATGCAATCCGTTATTCTTCCTGATGGGGTCCTAAAACAGATTGAGAATATAAGCAGGAGGTTTTTGTGGGCACATCAGGAAGAGAGGAGGAAGATGCATCTTATTGCATGGGAGAGGATCACACAAAGTAAGGATCTAGGGGGGTTAGGAATTAAAGATTTGAAGATCCAGAATAAAGCTCTTGTGATGAAACTTTGTTGGGCGATCCTAACTAAATCTGAGATGTTATGGGTTCAATGTTTATTATCAAAGTATAGTAGTGGCAGAGAGTTGGTGCCAAAGGTTTGCCACAAGCGTCGATCCTCTGTAACGTGGAGATCTATTGTTAAGGTTTGGAACCTGTTCTTGGAAGGAGTTGGGAGAAAAGTAAACAGTGGTGACTCTACAAGCTTTTGGTGTGATCGGTGGTTACCTTTGGATAAGCCTCTCATTCATTTTGCTATTAGACCTCATTGTTTAAGTATCACGGATAAGGTTAGAGATCACGTGGGGATGAATGGTGAATGGAATGTGAGTAAATGGAGGAATGTTCTTCCGGAGTGGATCATCAGGTTGATTATCAAAATGAGACCCCCAACGGGCTATCAGCCTGACAGATTCTTGTGGAGACCTGCAGCTAATAATTGTTTTTCAGTAAGAAGTGCCTATGATTTCATTTCAAATAGAAAGGCTGCGCCCCCTAACTCGTTCTGGCGTCAACTTTGGGGATGGAACATTCCTGAGAAAGTTAAGTTCTTCATGTGGCAAGTGGCTCAAGAGAGAATTTTGACTAACTCCCTCAGAGCTAAGAGAGGGTTGTCTTCCGTGAGTGCATGTCCATTTCAATGTAATAGTGAGGAGAGTGTTTTACATGTTTTTAGATATTGCTATAAAGCGAGGGAAGTTTGGAAGCATGTCTTAAATCCTAACTTTTCGACCAGGTTCTTTTCTGGTAATTTACAGGTTTGGCTTAATTGGAATTGTAGACACAACCCGGGGAGAGGACGATATGGAGATTATACATGGACAAGTATTTTTGGGTTAATTTGCTGGTTAATATGGACAAATCGGTGTACCCACATATTCCAAGGCAAGGAGGCTACAACTAAAGAACTTCTTCATAGGTGTTTATATACCTTGATGGAGTCTAATATTTAAAGTGATCTGGATAACCGTATATTCCGATCGATGGCGTTTCAGGAGACCAGCTGGACTTCCCCTCCAAAAGAGGCGGTGCGGATAGATGTGGATGGTTCTGTTTTTTGGGATTCTGCGGCTTGTGGAGGATCTGTTCGGGATGAAAAGGGGTAGTGGATAATGGGGTTTCACAAGTTCATTGGGATCTGCTCAGTGCTAGAGGCAGAGATCCATGCTATTCATACAGGTCTTATGGTTGCCAAACAGAGGGGCTTTCAGAAGGCAGTCATTTATACTGACTCTTTGGAGGCGTTCAATTGTCTGATGAGAGGTGGTCCCTTGGATCATCCTTCAAGGGATATTATTGCTGACACTAGAGACTTGTTGTTTGATAATTGGGATATTCAGCTTTTCCATACTGGTAGGGAATTCATCCCTTGTGCGGATTATTTGGCTCGACTAGGACAAAAGGGGAACTTCAACACTATAATACTAACAGTGGCCCCTCCGGAATGTCAATATATGATAGGGAATGGGTTTGTTCCAGATAGGGAACGGGCTTAGATAGCTAGTTTATTTTGCTGTTTCTCCTTCAAGCTTCGGCTTGCCTTTGTATTGCGGAAAAAAAAACTATCTTTCTGATGTTGTGATGTGGCTTTCTACTTTTTTTTTCCTTTTGATGTTCTTGTATTGTAATTAATCTGAAGAAGAAGAAGAACGTTTTCCTATTATCAGAGTTAGAAATCAAACTCAAACCAACAAACCATGCAAATAGATAGGAAATTTCATATAGAAAAGATGAACCAATAGCTTGCCTCTCGTCTAACCATCACTAGCTGATTATTTCTCCACGCCACTGATAACCTACCTCTGTCAGCAAGAAATGTACTTCAACCCCAGCTCTCTCAAATTTTGATTGCTACCTTCGATCCCATCCGACCATCACCTTGGAACTGTCCCCAGTTCTCTCCAATTTTGATTGTTAACTCTGATCCCACCCCACTGTCACTACGGAAATCTAGTATTACCATGAAGCGCATTGCTGGAAATCTAGTACAAAAAAAAATCCTCCTCTTGCCATTATTTGATTTATTTTTTACTATGTGTTGGAACAAGAAGAAATCATGTTGAAGATTTGATGTTTTGTGGCTAATGGATATGTTTCATCTTATTCGTGTTGAATAATTGTTGTAATGATAGACATTTCATGTTTGCTAAGTTGTATTATTAGGTTGTGCCTTGTTGATTAATTAGATTTTAACATTTTCGATGTATTTTGTATGATTTTAATTTAATATTGTGATTTAAAACTTATTTTTGTTTAGGCCTATTTTTGGCATTTGTCTTTGGCCTATTGATCTAAAAAGCTTTTATACAGACCACAGGTCAAGCCAAAAATAGACCCAAGCCCAGACCAAAAAATTGGTCTGTTCACATGTCACATGCCAGGTCAGATTCCACCCAAACAGGTCAAACTTGTTTGGAGTGAAGCCGGACCTGGCTTGTTTCCACCCCTACCCAAAACCACCATCAATGGCATTTGAGAAGCCCTTCTTTGCTCCAATAAGCTTACATAATCTTGCTCTGGAACAGACATGAAGCCAGAGTTAATTACTCTCAGAAAACACGAAAATGGGAAAGAACAAGGAATGAAGGGAGAGAGGTAGAAGCTAAGTTTGAAGAAGAATCAGGATTCTACAGTGGAAGAAAGATAAGTTGATGATCATAAAAAGGAGCTTCTTTGTGCTTTTGGGCTATCAGTTATGTTCTTGTATTAATATACTCTCAGCACTAAACAAACTACTTAAAATAATTTTTTTGGAATGGTTTATGATGATGAATAGATGATGGAGAAGCCCTGGTGTAGTAGGATTAGTTACATGTTTACTGTGTTAATCCATATATTGTCATTCTGGCTTCACATACCTCATTTCGGCTTTGCTTCTTTATTCTTTGCTGTAATCCCATTAGAAACAAATTACTCCCTCCAATCTTAAATGTGGCGACTGGATTTGGCATACCTGATTTATGTTTGTGAATTTGGCAACGCGGTGAGATTGTCTCATTTGAGTTTGTACCAGCAAGACAATGATTCCTTTCTTAAATACATAATCTCATGGCCATGGTGCTTAATCATTTGAGTTGTAGAATCATTCGCGGCGCATGCCGTTTATTCTCTTCGATAAATATAATTATGTTTTAAGTTGTTTTGAGCGGTATCAAGAACTCTTGTCACGAAAGACAAATGGATAATTATATTAATATAAGCCCTTATCTATATTGCAACCAAAAGTACTCATCATTTGTTTCATCCAATGAAAACGTTCTAAATGTTCTTTATTACAACTTAAATGAATATCTATTATAATATATTACGGAAAAAGAGAAATTATCAAAAAAATTTATGTGATATGAGATATACAGAATAAAATAATTAAAATATTTTTATTGGATGAGAATACATATGGGGTCTGTTTGGCAAAGCGGTGGAGAAATACTTATGGGCTTATTCACACAAGCCAGGGCAAATATGTGGAGGAGATTGTCTCGTTTTACGGAAAAACACTGTTGAACGTGTTTATGGCTACAAGCCAAACGTTGCCAAACAAGCACATGATATGTCACTCCGAAAGTACTTAACTATTTTCCATATAACAACTTAGTTGGAAGCTGTATTAAATTTTCCTTTAATGTCTTGTGAGAGAGAAACTCTGCCCTCCCCGAAGGAGCCCACTCCTTTATACTCACTAAAAATGAATCCAACTAAGAGCTTGTTTAGATGTGATTTTGAAAATAACTTTTATAGATTTCGAGGCAAAACTTAGGTTTTGGATAATGGATTTTGGAAAATAGCCTTTACAGATTTTGAAGTAAAACCTAGGTTTTGAAAAGTAATTTATGTTTGGCAAGTTATTAACTTTTACGGATTCTGTTTTGCTTCACATACCTGATTTATGTTTGTGAATTTGGCAACGCGGTGCTTCTACTTATAAGCACATTTAACAATGTTTTTCCGCAAAACGAGACAATCTCCTCCACATATTTGCCTCGACTTGTTACCGTTAAGAGAAAGAAGTTTACGAATTTCTAGATGGTTTTACGGATTTCTAGATCGTTTTTATGGATTTCGAGATAATTTTTACAAATTTTAAGATGGCTTTATCTCGATTTACATACTCAGTTTTGGGAATGAAGATCCCAAACAAACACAATCATTATTAGTTCCAGGGTTTATATCTTCATACCGTCATGGAATGGTCACTAAAATATTTTTGATACGATAATATCATTAAAAGATGAAATAACCGCATTAGGAACTGGAATACGTTTCTATTATTTTAAATTTGCTGCTTAAAGTTATAAATTACAATGTGCTTCTTTCGAAAAACTTATTTACTCTCCATAAGCACGTTTAACAGTGTTTTCAGCAAAACGAAATAATTTCCTCCACATATTTATCTCGGCTTGCGTAAAAGTACTGGGCTTGTTACAGCCTCCCTAAAATCCATTCCTGAATTTACCAAATTAAATTCTTCTCATATATTTACTTTGGAATCTATAATCATTTTTGCTGAAGTAATGGCAAACGAGATCAGAGAGAAGACGATGGAGACGAAGCAATAGTAGAATTCATTGTATTATCTATATCTCTGTTGTACAGTGCTAATATCATATATATAGTGAAAGTAATGGAGCAGACTATTGTCATATATGGATCCATTGTGGACAATGATATGTAATAGTGCTGTGATACATTGGACCTTATTGCACGGGCTTCTGGTGAGCTTGGGCTTGTTGTATTGCTGGATTGGATAATGTTCTAACATCCCCCCGCGAGGCGAAAGGTAAGGACCTTACCATGAGACTCGAACGCAGAGATAAAAATCGTTGGGTGGATAGTGGTTTGTTGAGAATGTCCGCAAGTTGATCTTGAGAGGAAATGATGGCAATTCTGATGTCTTTGGCTGCAACACGTTCACGTACAAAATGATAATCCAACGCTATGTGCTTCGCTCATGAATGAAATACTGGATTGGTAGCAAGATACGTAGCACCAAGATTATCACAATGGAGCAGAGGACGTTGTTGAGGGTGAATGTGGAGTTCATGCAATAGTTGCTGAATCCAAATGAGTTCACTGGTTGCATTTGCAAGAGATCGATACTCTGCTTCTGTGCTAGAACGAGATACTGTTGGTTGTTTCTTTGAACTCCATGAGATGAGATTAGAGCCAAAATAGATCAAGTATCCAGCCGTAGACCGGGAGTCAATTGGACAACCTCCCCAGTCAGCATCAGAGAAAACATTTACAGTGAGTGGTGTGGTAGGAGAAGTGATGGATAGACGAGTGACTGAGGTAGGGGAATTTAATTGGAGACCAAGATGACATGTGCCACACAGATAGCGAAGAATCCGTTTTACAGCAGACCAGTGTTGTTCAGTTGGTGCATGCATGAATTGACACACTTTATTGACTGCAAAGGAAATATCAGGACGGGTAAAGGATAGGTATTGAAGTGCACCGACAATACTGCGGTAGAGAGTGGGATTGGAGAATGGTGTTCCAGTGGCAATAGGCTTACAATTGACAGCCATGGGAGTGGTTACAGGATGGGCATTGATCATTTTGGAGTGAGTGAGAAGATCAATAATGTATTTCTTTTGTGAGAGAATAATACCAGAAGGGACAGTATGAACCTCGATTCCCAGAAAATAGTGAAGTGATCCAAGGTCCTTGATTGGGAATGAGCATTGAAGGTTAGTGATTAACTCTGTAATGGCTGAATCAGACGAACCAGTAACAATTATATCATCGACATAAATGAGCACATAGAGTTGACAGGTGGGTGATTGAAAGAAGAAGAATGAAGAATCGGATTTGGAGGCCATGAAACCCAGCTGTAATAGTTTTTCACTAAGACAAGAGAACCAAGCCCTTGGGGCTTGCTTTAGGCCATATAATGATCGATTCAATTTGCAGACAAAATGAGGGTAATCAGGGTGTACAAATCCAGGGGGCTGCGTCATGTAGACATTTTCATCTAGGAAACCATGTAAGAAGGCATTTTGTACATCTAATTGTCGCATAAACCAACCATGAGAAACAGCTAGAGAGAGTAGCAGACGAATTGTTACCGGCTTAACCACAGGAGAGAAAGTTTCAGTGAAGTCAAGGCCAGCCTGTTGATGAAATCCTTTCGCAACGAGACGAGCCTTGAATCGATCAATTTGTCCTGAGGAGGAATACTTGATGCGAAAGAGCCATTTGCAACCGATGGTGTTGTGAGATGTAGATGGGGGTACTAGAGTCCAAGTGTTGGTGTCAAGTAGAGCTTGGAATTCATCGGCCATTGCTTGTCTCCACCGAGGGGATTTGAGGGCATCAGTTACAGAGCTTGGGACAGAGGTAGATACAGTCGCGTTGTATGTACGGGGTGGGGGCCACGGTATTGTGCCGTCGGTAAAAAGTCGAGGCTTGGTGATGTTGGCTTGTGAGCGAATGGTCATAGGGTGAAGAGATGATGTACGAGTAGTGGGCGTAGGGAGGCGTGGTGAGCTCGAGGTGGTGGCAGCAGGAGAGATGGGTGTCGGACGAGTTGCAGAGGTGGGGAACATGGGCGGATGAGGTGAGGACGAAGAAGGGAGTGGTGGGGTTGATCTAGGCGAGGTGGGGTCCAGATGTGCAGGTGAGGCAGGTACTGAACGCTGTGATGTGTCAGAGGTGAGGGGCGAGTGAACGGGTGGCGTGACACGTGGGGGAGGCTGCGAATGAAGAGGAGAAATGGGCTGGGCCGAGTGGGAGGCTGTGACAGGAATGGGATTAATGAATTGGGCTGATGTATTAAAGGGAAGGATAGTAAAATTTTCTTGGGCTTGGCGTGTGTTGGTGTTGGAGAATGAAAAGGGATATTGGGTTTCATCAAAGAGAACATCACGAGAGATGTACATTTGATCAGTTTGAAGGTTAAGACAAAGATACCCCAAGTGATTGTGAGCATAGCCCAAGAAAACACATAAAGCTGACCGAGGTTTGAGTTTGTTTTTATTATAGGGGCGCAGATGAGGCCAACAAGCTGATCCAAATACACGCATGAATGAGTAATTTGGTTTGTGGTGAAATAAAATTTCGAAGGGTGATTTGTTAGTGAGTGTGGATGTGGGGATTCGATTTAGAAGATATGCTGATGTGGAAAAAGCATACGACCAATAGGGTCGAGGTACTTGGGCGTGAGAGAGCAATGTGAGACCTTTTTCCACGATCAAACGATGCCTCCGTTCGACAGTTCCGTTTTGTGTGTGTGTGGGGGCATGTAATTCAGTGTTGAATACCAAGTGTCGAAAACAATCGGTGCAGAGGACGGAATTCGCCCCCCCAATCGGTTTGAACAGACTTAATTTTATGATTAAGCAAATTTTCGACAGAAGCTTGAAACTGAGGAAATATAGAGTAAACTTCATTCTTTGTACGAAGAGGATAAAACCAAATGTATCGTGAGTAGTCATCAACAAAACATGCATAATAACGGAAACCATCAACAGAGATAACTGGGGAGGGACCCCAAACATCACATAACACAAGTTCAAGAGGAGCAGTTGATCGGTGAGGAGAAAGGGGTGAAGGTAACCAATGGCTCTTGGAAGCTCGGCAAGCAGAACACTGGGATAGGACCTTCTTGGTGGAGAGAGGAAGTTGGTTGGAGTTAATGATGGCTTTGACAGTGCGGAAGGAAGGATGTCCAAGTCTGTTGTGCCATTGAGTTAAGGAGGTTCGAATGCTGAAACAGGTGCTGAAACGATGAGAAGGAGTACAGCCGGGGAGAGAGTACAGATTATTGAGACAAGGACCTTGAAGAAGGATGTTGTTGGTGCGACAGTCCTTCACAAAAAAATAGTGAGCATGAAATTCAAAAAATGCATCATTATCTTTACAAAATTGAGCAACAGATAAGAGATTCTTTGATATTTGAGGAACATGTAAGAGGTTAGAGAGAAGAAAATTGCCAGAGTTTGATGACAGATGTCCTGTGCCAGTGTGCTGGATGGGTGTTGGTGATCCATCACCAACGAATACTGCATCACGACCTTCATATGGATTGGGGTGAAGGTTGAGTTTAGATATATCAGGTGTCATATGGTTAGTAGCACCTGTGTCAGGATACCAAAGGGTGTCATCATTTGGAGTGGGTATGATGGAGTAATTAGCTGAGAAAGAGGATTGTGAAAATGGTTGAAAATTGGGATTATATCGTTGGGGGCATTGGAAAACGCTGTGAGCAGATGAATTGCAAAGAGCACAAGTGGTTTGGCTGGGAAAAGGAGTTGTGGGTCTCCCTCTGCTTCGTTGGTGATAGAATAATCTGCCTGGGTTTCGAAAGGGACGTCCACGGGGTGAGAAAGAGCGACCACCACGGCCTCTGAATGTGGGACGAGTAGCTCTGTGGGGAGGAAGGGGCAGTAGGCCAGAGGTGTGGGCAATGTTAGCTGTGAGAGGTGAATGAAGAGGTTGATGATGTTGATTTTGTCTAGCCTCATATGTGAGAAGGTGACTGAGAATTTCTTCAGCTGTGAGTATATCTCGACGGGTGGTTAAGGAAGTGACTATGGAGTCAAAATCAGGACCCAAACCACCAAGAAGATAGATGTTGAAATCAAGGTCTGAAACTGGGTTTCCTGTTGCAGCTAGAGAATCAGCAAGGAGGGTGGCTCTTTGATAATATTCAGAAATTGACTCACCTCCCTTTTTAAGATGAGTTAATTGTTGGTGAAGTTGCAGGTATTTGGCTTGAGATTGTTGAGAAAACATTGTTTCAAGAGCAAACCACATAGCTCTTGATGTTTTGTGACGCATGACTTGAGCGATGATTTTTTCCGATAGAGAAGAGATGAGCACAGAGAGGAATAACTGGTCTTGCTCAAACCATTTAATGTATGAAGGATTTGGTGTGCCATCAGGGAGTTTTGGGGGAGGAGATGGATTAGAGCCATCAATGTAGCAGAAATACCTTTGTCCATAGAGATAAGGTAGCATCTGTGCTCGCCAGATTAAATAGTTTTCGGAGTTGAGTTTAACGGTGAGGAAATGAGAAATGTTGGCAGGTTGAGTGATGGCAGGTTGGGCGGAGGAAGAGTCTGGGGTGGAAATGTGGGAGGAAGGGCTTTTGGTGGGGTCAGTCATGGCAGTTGCCTATTAGGGCTCTGATACCATGCTGAAGTAATGGCAAACGAGATCAGAGAGAAGACGATGGAGATGAAGCAATAGTAGAATTCATTGTATTTTCTATATCTCTGTTGTACAGTGCTAATATCATATATATAGTGAAAGTAATGGAGCAGACTATTGTCATATATGGATCCATTGTGGACAATGATATGTAATAGTGCTGTGATACATTGGACCTTATTGCACGGGCTTCTGGTGAGCTTGGGCTTGTTGTATTGCTGGATTGGATAATGTTCTAACAATTTTGCAGCTGACTTCTAAAACAACCCCACGATACTTTTAATGCTCTTATGGAATGGCGTTTTGATTTGTGCTTTTTCGTTTCATCACTGTTGTCAAGTGGGACCGAACCAGAAATAGGAAGAGAATTCGATAAAGATACATGCATTTCTCAGAAAACACTGAACAGCGATCTTGACGCAAGAAAAATAAGAAAACCTGTTCCTGTCCAGCGCGATTCACACACCAGCCGCCGTTAATGACCCGTTTCCATACACAGATCTGGTCCATGTCCGACAATGCTTGGAATCTTTCTGCAGAACCAAAAAGCCTATCTCCACTGTCGAAATGATAAAGGCCGAGGCGGTCCAGGACAAGTGAGGGCTATTTTCATCATTTCATTCTTTTGTTCTCTTTTCTGACACGTCCGGGAAACTAGTACTACCAAACATACTAAGAGAGGAATCCTAGTGGGTTCCTCTGCATGCCAAACACAAGTTTTTGGGCGGTAAAAATTCATTGCAAGTGAGGTCTTCTGTCTTTCCCCGCAGTCGAAAGTCGGGTTTTCGCGTCTTCATCACCGCAACAAGACGCGGGGACACCCTCGTCTGTTAGGAGCAAGCAAATTCACATTGTTCGGCATTCTGCACTTGGTCGAGCTCGCCGTCGGCCACTGACCACCGTTGTCAGCCATGCGTGCTGGTTCTCCAGCAAGTATTGAAGAAGGTACGAACCTTATCTCCTCCCAAAGTCTGGTAATGATGATTTGTTTAATCTGGCATTTATTTTGTTCGCCGTCTTCTGTTCGTCGTCAACCCTGTGTTGACACGGTTGAACCTGTTCGTGCATTGTTTTAAAATTTTTCATTTTGGTTAATTGGAATTCTTCAGTGAGTTGTTGGAGTTGCTTGAATCAATTGGCTCACTAAGGCATCTTCGTAAAAGTATTTGGAACAAAAATTAAAATGGCATGATATCAACTGTTCGTAATTATTTCTAAGATTTCAGTGGGGGGCATCTGCCTCCATTGTGTGTGATATAGGTCCGACTACATGGCAAAGGTTACTAGGTGAGAGGTTCTCTGTAACTTGTATTGAAGAAAACTTCACTTTCCTGATGGAAAACAGGATATATCAACAGATAACAATTTAAATCGCTTACAAAAATTTATTGCTAGCTCAGTTGATATCCTTCAAAATTTAAATGTTTCCTGCATTAAGAAATAAATCTACATAATTATAATAGTATTGAAGTGGAGAAACTCTCACATTGATTTATATTATTGAGGAAAACTGAGTACAATTTATAGGTGAACATGAATCAATCAAAGAGCATAATATCAGCAAATACAATCAATAGCATAAATGAGGATTATTATGTCCTAATCCTAGGCATGATCCTAGGAAGTAAATCTGATTCAAATTTGATTTATTTCCAACACTCCCCCTCAAGCTGGAGAATAAATATCTATCATTCCCAGCTTGCTTCGAAGTCCTTCAAATTTGATTCGAGGGAGAGGTTTGGTCATAATGTCTGCAACTTGGTCTGCTGATCGTACATA
>JANTPZ010096985.1:0-11931 GCA_025593235.1 Vachellia pachyceras
TTTTTTTATTAAAATACAGAGATTAATGTTTTACACAGAAAGACGAAAACTTATTTTTTGTAACTCTAGGAACTAAAATTAAAATAAAGACAATTTTTAAGGACTAAACAATTCAAATTGACCACTTGAACAGTTGAACCTTAACTAAATCCGACCCTAAATTATCTAAAAGTTACATAAATTTTCATTTGTATGCTTTCTTTCTTTCCATTATTTTAAAGTTTTCCCTCTTCTTATCAAGGTTATTAAAACCGGACCGGTGACTGAACTGGACAAGGCAGCGGGTTAAGGGTCAGTGGGTCAGACTGGAGTCAAACCAGGGGTCAGACTGGTGAGGAATAAAAAATTAAAAAAAATAAATATTATCACACATTAACACAAGCAAACTATCTAGAATTGAAAATTTGAAAAAATAAGTAGTAAATTTCATTATTAATAAAATAACAATTACCAAATTAATAATATACTTATAGATTATCTATTATCCAACATTATTTACTGTTTCAAAATATTCATCCAAACAAAATATCAATATATATATATGGTTAGGGGACAATTTGTTTTTCCCCTTCAAACACCAAAATTGTATCCTCCATGTATTCTATAAATGAGACAAGAGCAATCAACATGCAATAAAATGACAGTATAGAAGAAGGTTAGGTGGGAAAATATCAACTTGTATTCTTCTAGGGTGTATATAGATTTATTCTTCTACTTACACTGTAATTGACTGCATTGTCTTCATTCATCTTAGCACCCCCTATTTTTCTCAGATGTATATATGCATTCCATTGATGAAGAAAATCATAATTCATCAAGCTGTAGTTTATATTTCGTAGCTTCTATTGTCATATCACACTCTAATACAATAATTTCACATTCATTATAATAAATTTTGTAAAAAAAATATTTAAAAAACTGGTCAGGTCAACCCACCTAATCGGGCGGGTTGACCCCAACCAGACCAGACCAGTGGCCGGTTCGCCGCTTTCCGGTCCGAACCAGCTGGTCCGATCCGGTTTTTATGACCATGCTTCTTATAAATAAAATAGACTATAATTTCACATTTCAGCATTAATTTCTCTTGTTTATATTCTAAATTTCAAAAGATAAAACAAAGATTGATTAGATAAGGTCTATAAGATCTTTTGATAGCAAGTTTACATTTTAAAAAGCAAGTTTAAATTTGATAGCGCAAGTTTAAATTCGAATTGTCGAAGTTTCAGGACACCTGAACTAGGTTGTATTTTTAGTTATCATTCAAAGAATTGCAATTTGGATCTTACATGTTATAATTTTTATATATATATATATATATATATTATATTTATATTTATTTATAATGTAATAAAATAAAAACGTAAATGGGCTGGCGGGCGAGGCCTAATTCCTTCTAATTATGGCATGACTTTACATTGGCTTTATATGAAGAGCATAGCTTGCAAGCCCAAACACTTATGAGTCATACTCATAGGGCCAAACCCATTAGTGTCCAGCCACTATGGTCTAAATGTTTGAAAATAGAGTTCTACTTTTATACCTACTCTTTGAGGAGATCAGATCAGCTTTATTTGTGATGGGACCCTACAAGGCACCTGGTGTTGATGGTTTTCCACCCATCTTCTATCAAAGGAATTGGGCTGTCCTGGGGGATTCAATTTGCATATTCGTCATAGATGTGTTTGCATCAGGGGTTTTGGATAAGGAGACAAATAAAACTCTTATAGCGTTGATTCCAAAAACAGAAAGTCCAGAGCTGGTTAATCACTTCAGACCAATTTCTTTATGTTCTGTGCATTATTAATGCATAACAAAGATTATTGTACAGAGGTTGAGGAGTATTATGGATGAATTAGTGTCACCTTTCCAATCAAGCTTTATAAAAGGTAGAGCTATTCAAGACAATATCATAGTGGGACAAGAAATCCTTCATACCATGAGGAAGTCAAGGGGCAGAAGAGGCTTAATGGCGTTGAAGATTGATTTAGAGAAAGTGTATGATAGGATAAACTGGGACCTTCTGAGGAGCGTGCTGAGGGAGGTGGGGTTTGATGATGCATTTATAAACCTAGTTATGGAATGTGTCACCTCTGTATCATATAATGTGCTTTGGAATGGACAGAGAACTAAATTTTTCACACTAGGTAGGGGATTACGCCAAGGGGATCCGTTATCCCCTCTATTATTTGTGCTGTGTATGGATAAATTGTCTCACATTATAAGTGACTCAGTCAGGGAAAACAAGTGGAAGCCTATTATGGTAAGTAAAAATGGCCCAGGGATCTCTCACTTAATGTTTGCTGATTATTTACTTATGTTTGGAGAATCAACTGAACAGCAAACTAAATGCATGACGGAATGCCTTCATAGTTCCTGCACGGCTTCAGGGGAATGTATCAATAAGAGCAAATCCTCTATATTTTTCTCGCCTAGGGTCCCTGACTCAATTAAAAGAAGGATATGTGGTCTCACTGGCATGAAGATATCAGTGGAATTGGGAAGATACTTGGGAGTGCCCATTCACAGAGGGAGAAACCCAACTCAGAATTATCAGTATCTAGTTGAAAAAGTTAAGACTAAGCTGGCTAATTGGAAAGCTAACACTCTAACATTAGCTGGACGTATCACTCTGGCCAAGTCTGGCATAGGGGCTATTCCTGTCTATCCGATGGTGGTGACCAAGTTACCTAAAGCTATATGCCAAGAGGTTGAGAGACTCCAAAGGAAATTCATATGGGGAGATAAGAAGAATTCGCATGGCTTCCATCCCATTGGTTGGGAAACGTTAATTAAAGCTAAGCAACAGGGAGGTCTTGGGCTGAAATGTTTATCAAATTTTAATAATGCTTGTGGTGCCAAATTAGCATGGAAATTAATTAGTGGGGCTCAAGGCCTGTGGACGGAGGTTCTTTTTCAGAAATATATGGTTTATAATGAGGAGAACTTGTTGGAAGCGAAAGAGGGAGATTCAACACTCTGGAAATTCATATCTCAGCAGAAAAGCATTGTTGATGCTGGTACAAAATGGAATATAAGGGTTGGAAAATCAGTGAGGTTCTTTAAAGATAGATGGCTATTTTCGGATGAAGCTATCATTGATCATTGCTTACGGCCATTGTCACAACAGGAGCAAGATAGCAAGGTTATTGACTGGGTTGTTCATAATTCCTGGGATTTTCAAAGACTAGGCAACATTCTTCCTACTGGTACTTTTCAGAAGTTAATAGCTATGCCATGTCCTAGACAGGAGGAAGGAAATGATGTTATGGTATGGAATGCAACTAACGATGGATTATTCTCTGTCAGAAGTGCATACAATTTGGTGAAGAGTCATGGACCAAGTTCTCACAGCAAGGTATATAAGGGAATATGGAGTTGGAAGGGTCTGAGCGTGTTAGAGTGTTCATGTGGTTAGCCTTTCATGAACGTCTTCCCACAAACCAATGGAGAAGTAGATGGTCTGCAACGTCAGACATGTGCAAGTACTGTAATGAGAGCATAGAGGATACTTTGCATATCTTAAGGGATTGTTGTTACGCGAAACAGGTTTGGCTGCAGCTAGTGGAACCTACACTTCAGTCTTCTTTCTTTGCATCCACATTGAAGAATTGGTTTGCTCTCAATTTGAAAAAAGAGATGGGGAAAGCTGGAATAGATTCGTGGCAGCTCATATGGGGGGTCGCTATCTGGAAATTTTGGAAGTTTAGAAATCAAGAAATTTGTGAGACAGACTTTATCAAAACCAGTGAACCATTATGGGAAATTATGCAGGGGTGGAGAGGTTATGTGATGCTACAGGAAGAGGAACATAGGACCTCACGAGCAGTAGTACCTATGCACTGGAAACCTCCAGAGGTGGGGTGGATGAAAGCCAATGTAGATGGTGCAGTTTCTAAAACCGGACGAATAGCTGGCAGTGGAGGTGTTATACGTGATCACCACGGCAACTGGGTAATCGGCTTTGCTCAGGCTTTGGGTCCTTCTACAGTCTTTGAGGTGGAGCAGATGGCTATGTTTAGAGGGTTAAATTTGGCTTGGGACTTGGGATTCAGAAGGGTTATAATTGAATCCGATTGCAGAGAACTGGTTGACAGGATGAAGCAGCAAACAATCTCAGGTAACTGGCTTGCTGAGTGTTCGATTGTGGGAGTTGACCGCTAGGAACTGGGAGCTGAATGTTGAACATGTCCAGAGGAACCAGAACCACCTAGCGTATATGTTGGCTAAGGAGGGATTGACAAGATCCATTTTCTACGATTTATGTCCTCATCATTTGCGGACTTGGGTGTCCAAGGAGGCTTTTGGTTACTGTTTCTTTAGCTTAGGCCTTTGAGCCACTTTTGTATCAAAAAAAAAAAAAAAGAGTTCTACTTTTAGATGGGGTCTAATAAAATAGGCTAATATTTCATAAGAGATGTGTGCATATTTAGTGATCTATAATATCTTGGATAACATTTTCTCCAATAGAAATGCACTTATGCTTAATTGAAAAAAAGGACAGAGGGGTTGGGGTGACTTTGGCTGCCTTGCCATAATAAAATTGGAAAATTTATATGATACCCTTATTAATTACCCCTCCCTTTAGAAGAACGTTTCATTTTTGCCCCATAAGAAATTTTATTTTCTTCTCTAACATCTTTATATTTCAAAATAGTCAAACTATTTTCTCCTAAAATAGTTTTTCTCAAATATGGTTTTAGGGAAAAAAACACTTTTTTGTTTAAATTTTTTTTCCCACAAGTTTGACTACCCTAAGCCCAAACCATGGTTTTATGGGCAAAAAGTGATTTCTTAGTTTTTCCCAAATACATTAATCAAAATCAATTTTTAACTTAAAATCTATGCTCTAAGACTAAAATCACTTCGACCATTTTTTACCCGGAACCATTCTCCAGTTAATCCAAACACATGTTTAACCAAAAATGAACCAACTTCACAAGCAAAAACAAAATACACACAAGTTTGATTTTACACACAAGTTTGATGAAATGCAAGGAATCACAAAGGCATACCAATTGTAATCCGCCCACTGAGTCCTTGCCAATTTTTAGTCCAGCCTCCACATTGATATCCAAGGTCATCTGCATGGCTTCCTGCTACAAGAATCCTCTTTGCTTTTCTATTTAATGGAAGAAAAGGTTTTCCCTCATGCTTCCCATTTTTCAATAGAACCAAGGACTTTCTAACCGCTTCACGTGCAAGATCCCTATGTTGCTGCATAAATAGTGGATGATGATACACAGATTTTGAAGGATATCATTAATTATAAGAGTTGATTGCTTCTTACTAACCCCTTGTAATTTTTCAACAGGGTAAAGATTCATATTAAGATCTCTACTACTTGCTATGTTTACTTTTATGTCTCAGAATGAAAGTGAAGCTTGCATGAAAAAGTAAAATGCATTGATTGAAATCTATAGCCCGGTCTTTCTTGTGCAATGAAATGCTGAATGTTCTCACACAAGAGAAAAAGTGAAAATCCTTGATAAATGTAAGTATCCAGCTGTTAGAAACAGAAGATACTTATATAGGGAACTTATCATGAGGTCTCAAAAAAGAATGTAATTACCAAAAAGTTTCACAAGTAGTTAGCATTGATCTATTATTATTTCCTGCAACGGAACTTGTCATTACATACTGCTTATTTGTTTTGGGATTTTTTGATAATTACGTTACATCTTCGAGACCTCACGGTGATTTTCTCTATTTATACATGACAGAACCTCAAGCCAGTTTTACAATACCAAACATCAGAACCCTTTCAAAATGCAGTGACGTCTATAAATGCAATTCGAGTAGCAACATGTGATCTCCAAAATAAGGGTGAAGAAATAAGATTAAGCGAAACAAATTCAGCTTGATCAGATTTGGAAACATTACGAGTGCTTAAAATGATAAAGCCAGCCTAAACTTGTGAAAGAGAATTTGAAGATACTGTGAATTATTCTTACCTTGCAACCAACTATATCTAGCAAAGATCTATCACATAAAGGAGATTCAAAAACACCAGAAGCAAATTTCACTCTCAATATTCGTTCAACGGCATCATCAATTCTGGCAATTGGTACTTCCCCTGATTCTACAAGGGAGGTCAGTTCTTCCATTAACAGTTCATATCTATAAGGCACCATCACCTGCAATTTTTCTTGAACATATGAAGAACAAGAAGGGTAGAAAAAGGAAAAAAAACATGATAAAGTTTCGTAGAATTAAAGATCTATACCATGTCAATTCCAGCATTAACAGCTGACATGATGCAGCTTCGGTAATCGGACCCACGAGGTTCATGGAGCTGATCAATTCCCATCCAGTCAGAAATCACAATACCCTATAATAGCAGAGCCAATTGTGTAAATTAAACAAAGGCATTAATTCAAATGCTTGTGAAAGAGATGAACGGGCAAAAAACTTCAGTTATAGTACACAAGAGACAGAACAATAAAGACAGCAATAACTTCAGCACTAAATTCCATTCATCATAATTGTTTCTTACCTTAAAACCTAGCTTTTCTTTTAAAATCTCAGTAATAAGGTAATGGTGAGAATGGAGTTTGCGTCCATTCCAACTAGAATTAGAAACCATAATGGTTGAAACGCCTTGTGAAATGCAATCCAAATAAGGAGCCATGTGGATTCTATCTAACTCTTCATATGGTAATACCGTGTTTCTTCCATTTTTGCCTTTCTTAGTGGCTCCATCTCCAACAAAGTGAATGGCACAGGCTATGATCTTGTTCCTGAAACATTAATAACATATATGATAAAATTTTTTTTGATAAAGCAAGTTTTCCTGAATTTGGTGATCTATGACTGGATCTGTATGATAAAGTAGCCGAGTGTTTAAATAAAGATTAGCATGGGAATTAACTCCGGAGACATCATAAAAATTTGCAGTATTGAAGTAACAAAAAGAAATTTGTAATGGAAAATTTCTTTTCTAGGCATGAATCAATCCCAGAAAAATTGAAGTCATTGCGCTGTCAAACGTCGGTATACAAATTGTAATTGGGACAGTATCGTGTGCGCGCGCGCGCGCGTGTATTTTATAATTATTACTATTTCCATAGAAAATTTCTTTTATAGGGTAGGAGTCAATCCTGGGAAAGTCATATGAAAAGACTGCGCATTAAAAATAAAAGCAGAAAACATGGAGTCAACCTGCCATTGACGGTTAATATAAATATATAATTATTATTTCCGTAAGAAACATATATATATATATATATATATCTCCTGGGAATTTTATTATAGTTTCTGTCTACCTCCCTGCCACAAAAGGATAACCATGTGGATGTCCTTGTGGAGGCTGGCCCTGCAAACCTGAAACTATGGAGCTCATCTTTCTGACTATCTCAGTATCTTCACTGTAACTCATATAGAATCTTCCCCACCTGGGATCTCTGCCGACCTGTCCATTAGTTCATTCAAGTGTAAGACATGGTTTTATCTATCATTTAATACAGGGACGTTCCAAGGGGATAGCGAAATAAAGACGAACAAGTAATAACTGAAAGGAATCACACAGAGGTCATGTAAATTCAGAAGAAAGTGCCTTGCTACTGTACAAACATATACACTGTTAATTACGATTCCTTACTGCAACAGAAGGAGCAAAAGAATAGTGAATTCCACTCGCTCTAACTTCAAGTGCTGTTGCAGCCCCAATTCTTTGAGCTAAATCTGCATCTCTGCAAGCACCCACCAGTAAGAAATGAAAGTTTAAAACTTAAAGAACAGCGGCAATTCTATATGAACACAGAAGCTTTAGTAATATGAAAGCTGTTTCTGGATAAATTCTTGCAAAGTAAGCAATTATAGACTGCGTCCAACCCATTCTTGTATAACGAACGGACATCAAACACCATTGGAACATACACATTACTCCTAATGGAGTATTGGTATATTCTAATCAAGTTCAAGGGAAAGCACCGACCTAGTTGCACCGAGGCCAATATTGTGCGGAAATATAGTGGAACCGTATACGCAGTTATTCCCATGAGCCGCTTCGATCCCATATATGAGCGGTATGCCTAATCGGGACTCAAGAGCTGACTTTTGAAATCCATCCACCATATCAGCCCAATCCGACGCCATTGCGTCTTCAAAAGGACCACTGCCTCCACAACTGAGTATGCTCCCTTCCAAAGAAACATAAGAAAAAGGAGGCAAATATCAGAAGCAGAAGAAAACATATCATTCCAATCTTCAAATCCTTTAAGGAAGCAGAAAAAAGTGAGGGAAAAGAAAATAGTACCAATAGACAAGTCTCTAATGGCGGAAGTGGTTGCGACGCGACGCTCGATTTGGGTCATCTGACCAATCTTCTCCTTGAGAGACATTCGGGAAAGAAGGTCTTTGACACGAGCTTCAATGAGTTCATTGGGATCCTTGTACACGCAATCCATGTGCTTCAAAAGCAGAGTAAGAACAGAGAAGAAACAAAAATGGATTGTGAATGGTTTCAGGGGAGAGCTTGGAGTGCATGTGTAATATAGAGAGCGGGAAGTGAACTCTACGTTAATCTTTGACCATTACGTCTTCATTGACCCTATGGACACGTTGATGACTCCGATGTAGACCATCCATATTTTTTTTAAAATTATGTATTTCTTAAGAAAATATTTAAGTGAATATAGGATCTAAAATAAAAAAAATGTCCTAGCTGTTATTATTTTGAAAAAAAAATTTGGTAATAAATTATCATTTAAAAAAATCAAATATATTTAATGGTTATTAGCTTAACAGTCAATTATTATAATTGAGGTTAGCATACATTTTTGGTTTAAATTGGCTTTTAAGCTTTTAAACTGATTTTTGAAGACTTTGGCTCATTCAAATAAGCTACCGGAGTAAGTTTCGCCTTTCTGTTTGTTTTTGTTTACGTTTTCACTTTATACTATTCTGGTGCGGTATAAGATGTTACGATCTTTTTCGATGAGAATTCAAACGTTGATTCGTTACGTTATGTTATTGGGTATTTTATAGTTTCTTTTTACTACGCATATGCATACTTCTATTCGGAGCGATGTCGTTCGAGATATGATCAGTCGTTAAATGTGAACGCTTCTTTCAACTAAATTCAGATATTGGTTCATCATATTTTAAGGGGTAAATGCTTTTCACTAAAACCAACATCGTTGGTATTTCTGTATGCCTTTTATTTTGTATGCTTTCTGTATTATGTATTGGGTTTCCATGTTTCATTCTTGTTCTTATTCTTGTTCATTCATGTAATAGGAACCCCAGTTTTGCTGTATCAATCTGTTTTTCTTAAATAAATTTGTTATATATATATATATTTATAAAAGTGGACTTCGTTGATTCTTGCATCATTCTTTTAGCTTTATATTTATTTATTTTCAATGCAGTTATACGGTATTTGTTTCATCGAAAAATTTATATATGAAGTTGTTATTAGATTCATAATTCGACTTATTATGGATTTATTTATTTTGCATATATAATTATGCATGCATATAATGGTTTCTATGTAAGCATAATTATTATATCAAGTTTTTTATATCAATTATGCCAAACCCTCTAATAATACATGTCCATATGTCTTATTTTTAAAATATGATCATTTTTGGGTAAAAAAAGCGTTATTTAACTACAAATACACATAAAAAAAATCGGATGCATATCCATATGTAATAAGAGAATTTAACACAATCGATACAAAAGAAAGCTTAAAATAAGTTTGATCCTTTATGTAATTACTGTATCACCAGTTTGATTGCTATTCTAATCGATTTAGAGTATGAAAGTCATGAACCGCCTTCTATTTGTTTCAATGAGTTACTAAGGATAAGTGAAGACTAAATCCTTTTGAAGATTTACAGTATAAAAATGTTTGTCTTTTCTAATAAATGTGTTTATTAAGATTTAAATTTATGTTCTTAGTGAAGTCACTTACCTCTTTCAAACCACCAAAGGAAAATCTTGTTGGAAACGGCATGCTTTTTTGGTTTCATATTTTGTACAGCTTCTAAAGCATTACATACTCAATAGCACACTTAAATGTCACATTTTTTAATTATATACGCAAAGAAGATATAAAAAGGGGGAAATCCAAAAAAAAAATACTTTTTGAATTTAGAAATCCCAAAAAGATCACATGAATAGGCATAAAGACATATAGGATAGAATGTAGGAAAATGATTTTTCAAACCTGAGTTGAAAAGACCAAACTACCCATGAAATGACCAAACCGTCCATGAAACTCAATTGCAATTTTTGTAATGATTTGAACAATATCTTCACTTGGATGTAGATGTTTTTACTCTGAATTTGTTGACAACAATACTTAACGTATTGACAATTTTGTAATTAGTTCGACAACTTCACTTTTGTTCTGAATTGTTTGATACATTATTTAATATTGACCACTTTTTTAAACTTAGTAGCAACTTTTATAATGATTTTGACAACAATTTCACTTGAGTATGGATGCCTTTATTCTGAGTTGGTTGATAACATTACTTAATATCTCAACCACTTTTTTAAATTTAGTGGCAATTTCTGTAATGATGTTATATTATTGAAGGTCAATTTGGCCTTTTTTTTCCTTAAATTTTGAAATTATGGATTTTACTTTCTCCCCCATGCGTCTTTTTGCTTATTCATGCATCCACTTTTGAGATTTCCAAATTCAAGATGTAGTTTTTGAAATTTTCACTTAAAAATTTCGGGTCCGATACGGCTGCATTGAATATGGATGATAGCAACAACAACAAATGCATGCAAAGGACAGAGAAAATAACACATGAAAATGACATAATCTTTTAGGAAAGGTCACACACACACATGTATATAAACTTTCACATAACACCAAAGTCATCCTAGTTTAGTGGCCATTGGGGCTGAACTTGGTAGGGTGAACACGGTTCAATCCCTTGCAGGACTTTTGGAAGGGGGCTGGAGCCTAACCACTAAGAACTGTTCCCCCGATCCCAGATTAGTCGGTCCAAAGGGTCGGATACGGAAAGGTTGGGTTTCCCATTTTACCTAAAAAAACTTTCACATAACAGTATATAACACTACAGATTCTAAAATGAACCCTTCAACTGAAAATTTTATGGAATTTTAATGTTTCGATGTGATTTTAATTTACAAAATTGTGTCACTTTATCTATTTATTTCTTGTTCTTTTGCCTTCTTCATGGCTTGAAGTCTTGGACGAGTTTAATCATTTAGAAACATTCACAAAATCTGCACTTGAAGGGTTCAATACTTAATTATTTTGGATGTTCTTTGTGCTCATAAATTTTTTTTGGTTAAAAAAGAAATTCTATTCCTTATAGGGTTGCATGAGTAATTGAAATTCCCATATAGATTGTATTTGTCACTTAAATATATGAGCTATATAACTAATTTATATATATAAATTAAAAATTAGTTAATTTAATTATTTATAAAAAGTGTATATTGATTTCTTTAAAGTAGCATTTCTAATTATTTGAATGAGGAACTACTCCCCTAATAAAAAAAGTCTCTTAATATGTAAAATTAGTGGGAAACGTTTAGAAAAAAAATATTATAAATTTAGAAGACAAATGAATTAATTAATATTTTGATTTATAATCAAATTAAACTCCCCTCTTTTACATATAAAATCAACTATTGCACTTTATTATGGGGAAGTTTCATCCATTCTTGCGTTAAAACTATGTTAATATAATATAACTTCATTCATTGTTCTAAGTTCAAATTTATTTCCATGAGTTGTAAAAGCATGTATAGAGGCCTGAATATACATGTTTTAAGCCTTATTTGCACTTTTAGCACGTGCACACACATGTAATATTATTATGGGCTTTTATTATAAAAATTAAAGCTCAAATATTCTTCCCAACCTCTTGAATCCCCCACTCTTTATAGGGCTTTTATTGATAGAGCAATTGATGTCATGAGGAGTATCTTGAGCTTGTT
>JANTPZ010096989.1:0-10977 GCA_025593235.1 Vachellia pachyceras
GATGTTGTGTAACGCTTCCAAAGATCAATGTCTCTGAAATTCATATAACTATAGTCGCCCAGCTTTAAACTTCCTATCCATGTGTAGCCCTCTTGGGATGCAGGTAGTGTGGTGGCTAAGTAGTAGAAGATGCAGGCAGCCGTATGTGTGCAGTAGAGTTCAACTACTAGAAGTTTCGCAATCCTAGTAAACATGTAATTGATACGTATATCTTTTTCCAACCGCTGTAAGAATTCAGTCACTTTCCGTACCCGATATAATCTTATCCACAAAAGATACCTTACTCCCTCTCTTCTTCCACTAACCTGGATGGGAAAAAAAGTCAGTTATCTCAGTATTAAATTTTGAACAGTCACAAGTATCACAACACAGATGATTGAAGAGAAAAAAGAAAAATTGTGGGTAGAAATTAGTACTCAAGAAATTTTTTCAATGAATTAGGACCTTGTAGATGATGTCCCAAGGCATACATCCAAGAAGATCAAAGATAAAGCTAGATTTTAGATACCTGCAAAGAACAGAGAAAGTAGCTCGTAAATAAAAAAAAAATCACACCCAGTAGACAAGCCAGTAAGCAGACCATTCATTGACTCCATCCTAGAATGTAAATAAAATTGTTGCATATTCTTTACCAAAAAAAATTGTTGCATAATAATTAGCACTAAAATTAATAATCACTCACCGAAGGGCAATAGAGGTTGGTTTATAGATCATACGGTAGGTCTTGCTGTCTCTATAAGCCAGGAAGAACTGCCCAACAATGTCTACAAGAAATGCAACTTGGCCAACTATGTCCAGTATGAAGAGATCCTTGTCTAGCCCACGAAAGAATCCAAACTCCATTGGGGTGAAGAAGGATGAGTATATTGCCCACAACAATATGAATTTTGTCCATGCCCGATACCACCTGCAATGCCAACCAATATCAGGGTCCGTTTGGTAAAGTGGTGGAGAAGTACTTATGAGCTTATTCACACAAGTCGAGGCAAATATGTGGAGGAGATTGTCTCGTTTTGCGGAAAAACACTGTTGAATGTGCTTATGGGTATAAGCACCGCTTTACCAAACAAGCACTCAGTCTATAACCATATTACTTTCCATTTGTTCGAAACCCAGCAACCATACTCCGAACTTTGAAAGCATTAATACTTCTCCGGGGTGGGAAGAAATGAATCCTCCATAATATATTACATAAAACAGTATTGCATTTAATCCCCAACCATATTTCATAGCTGCCAGATGCGAAGGTTACTGTAGGAATGATCGCGTTGAATTCAAACGACAGCATTAAGACTAACTGAGGGAGAAACTCTTCAGAAAGAAATGCCATTGTTCTAACAGTTTAGTGTAATTTGTATTTTTCTTTTATTCTTTTGGGTGCTCATATACTCTGCAGTTTTTAGTTGATAAGGAAATCAAAATCTGACATATAATGAAAGTAAGTTTGGTGGGGAAGCATACGTTTCTTTCGCAGAAAAGATGGATCACTGCCATGAAATGAAGGTCGGGTTTTGTTAGGACTGGACTCTAGAAAGGTTACTCAGCTTCCCCATAGTTGTTTCTGTTCGTAGTTTGTATCCATAGCAATACTTAATTACTTATACTCTAAATAAACTATCACAGCTTCTTATCATCTTCCCCTTCCAGTAATCAGACTGTCCAGATGTCGAAGCCATTGGCCTTTAACTACCACCCAGGGTGGCGCCGTTCAGAGCGAAACACATATTTGATTCCAACAAAAAGAACCCGTGAAAAAAAAAAAAAGATGACACGGGCCAGGTTTTATTTCTGTAATTTCACCCTTTTCATCAGTTAAAATCTATTGTAAACATATCTGACATTGTTTCACATTCATGGACTTTGCTTACTCTCCCACTTATCGGTTAATCCTCCTTGATCAATATCAAATCCTATAATTAGGATTTTCCCCCACAATGCACGTGTTTTTAAAGTCACGACACTTTTTTGCCAAAAATTACATAAAGCAGATTCTATTTAGTATTTTTATTTTTTAAAATGATAATGTATTAATCTCTTTTTTTTTTTCCAACCACTAAAAACCAATTTTGATTACGCATCACTGACCTGACATATGATCACAGTTCTCAAATTTAAAGGCGGGTAGTTATGTACACAAAAGTTGATGGTGACTCCTTATCATCAACCTTAGAATATCTCAGCCGTCCGATCTTTCTCCGCCAGTGAAAAAAATAGTCAAAGATTCAGCCAGACGCTTTGTGGGGCCAACTGTCCCCACAAATGTACACGTGGAAGGAGATGGATGGAGTGACGTGCGACTCCCTCCATTTTGAAGGTTGCCGCTCTTTCCACCAAATACGACGGCGCACAACGCACATTTCAAAAATCCACTCCGGAACCACCGGAGTAAGCAGATTGGAGACTTTTTTTTTTCTAAAATAAAAATAGAGAAACAACGCTCTAAAAAAGGTAACCAAATGTATTTTTAATTTTTACGGTTTGAATTTACTAAAAAGATTAAAAGAAAACATATACAGATAGATTATAGATACATGTAGGAGAGAGAAGGGAAACCTGTTCTTCTCTGGATGAATGATGAAATCTTTGGGGAAGTCTCGGATTCCATCTAGGACGTGTCGACTCAATTTCTTGTGGTTGAGCTCCTTTAACTCATTCTCAATCAACTGGAATCGGCTTCCTCGCGACGATTTCAACCTGTCTCTCAGGTCCTGAAATTCATACTCTCTGTCATCGGAAGTTGTCGACGACGACGAAGAAGACAGTCTGGAAGACGAGAACATTTCCTTCCTCCTCTCCTCCTTCACCGCCTCCTCCGTCACCCTATCCCCGGTCATTTCCCAACTCTACTGAGCTACTGAATTAACCTGTCAGCTTCAATACAAAGCTGCAGCCCGATCGATCGATCTTCACTTGAATTCGATCAACGCGATCTACGGAAGAAATAAAACTGTAGAGCGCCTGTTGATAGTAACCGGAAACTTTGAAATAAAGGATTAAATGAAACAGATAGAGAGGAGGAGGAAAGAGAAGAGAGGAGGAGGAAAGAAGAAGAAGAGGCGGTAAAAAATATATACCTGTGCAGAGTCACGAGCATTTGGGAGAGGATTGGTGTGTCTAGATCTTGATCACGAGAAAACAAGGTCACGTCGTGCTCAGCAAATCGGAGGTTGTGATTGAAGGATCGTGTATTGATTCCAAATGGACTCTTATTGACTGTAAGATTTGGATTTTGGCCTCTCCACTGCTCAAATTGGCAATGGGGTCTCCTTTTATACTCACGATCCGACTGCCATCTGAGCCACTTCTTATTATCACCCTCCTTCATTCCGAATCTTCTCAAAGCTACACATAATTAAGTTGCTTAAAATTTAATTTTAACTAATAATAGTTTTGCAACAACATAACAATTTTTTTAAAATTAAAATATAATAATTTCTTATAAATATAAAATATTCAATTTAGGTAGGATGACGTGGAACAGCAGCCTGGAGAACTTTCTTAAACGTGGCATCTAGCATTTTGTAATATTTGATGGTCTAGCATTTTAAAGTATTTTATGTGTATAGTTGGAAAATGTATCAAAAATATTTTAAGATGCTAAACATGTTTAAAAACAAATGTTTTAAAGTATTGGATGCATTTAAAAAAAATACTCTTGAAATGTTAGCGGTGAAATGACCTTCCACAGCTGGAATTGAATCATTATTATGTGTATACATGAATGAGTCAATAATGCCCATAGCAGTGATATGTTTAAATACTTGATCGCTACGTATGGTTAACAGTGTAGCTGAATTTGATTTAAGTGTCACAGTGACATGGCAGAGTTATACCAAACACGCGTAAAACTAGTTGAGGCTGGATACATATCAGCCAAAGAATAGCTAAACTTATCAACACGAACATATTTTAACGTCAAGAAGATAAGAACTTTGGACATGTTATTTGAATGATTAGTTCATTTGTCCGTTTGAAAATACTATAGAAAAATAATTTTACGTAAATTGAAATAAATATGTAAAGGAAATTATCTCACTTTAAAAAAAATACTGTTAAACTGCTTTTGTCTAACATTTAGTAATTGAATTTGTGAGGGCTTATTTAAAAGTTATTTAGGTTGATAAATAATTAAAACATTAAAAGTGGTGAACGAAGGGGGGAAAAGAAAGAAAGAGGCATGTCCTTATCCGCTGTCTAAATCATTAGACTCTCTCGAACTTGTGGACAAAAAAAGGAGGGAAAATTAATGTTACATGCTGATGATACATAATTATACACAATCGTGGCATTATGGTAATTAAGACTGATTAGTTAGTTATTTAATTTATGCCTTCAAATTGAAGATGGCGAGACGTGAAGGATAGCATAGCATACAATACATAGCGTGAGGCCCACGAGTTTAGACTACGACATAAATATTTAAAGAGAAAAAAAAGAGCGTTATACATATATATACTCCCCTATTATAAAAATAAGAAAAAATCATTTTAATTTTATACATATGCATAAGTGCATGTAGGTTGTGTTTTAGAATTCTACGGGGAGAAAACGGTTTAAAGATTTTGAAACATTTTACGGATTTCAATATAATTTTATAAATTTAAAGATGATTTTTATGAATTTCGAAATGCTTTTATTTTGACTTACGTGTTTCAAGATGATTTTTATGAATTACGTTAGAAAAACGGTATTCCCAAACAAACACTTAATTTTATACATAAGGTGAATGCCAGCTCTCTATCTTTGCTTACACCCAACTTATGTGTACTGTATGAGTCAATGACAGTTAACACATCACTTGATAAAAATTTTAATCGAATTTGAAAAAATTGATTTTTTAAATTTAAAAATGCAAATTCTGTTAATAACAGTTAATTACGAGACAGATTAAAGCAGGAATAATACATGTAAACACAATGGTTTGATTAATGAGAAGTGCTCTAAACGTAGTGGAAATGGTAATTGAGCTCTGATAACTTCAATTTGTTGACAATAAGTTCAAAGAGATGCTTACTGCACGCACATATCTCTTATTTGATATTGGATCCGTTTGGATAGCCCGTTAAAAAAACAGACATAGATTTTGAGTTAGTTTATGTGAGAGGAAAAGTGTCTCGGTAAGCGCATCCATTGGTAAAACAAGTAAAACAAACAGAGCCACTATTAATCACATTATAAGATATTAACTCCTTCCACAGCGGTATTTATTTATTCTATTCACAGTTGTCATCAAGTGGACACTTGTTCTAAGTTGGATTGTTGACTTTTAATTTGGCATCGCATGAAATACACGTGTTGCTCGAAACAGTGATTTTATCACTTGATTAATTTATTTAATTAAACATAACTAGACCAATAGACCAACACCATCGTAGCCATCACACAAATTAACAAAAAAAAAAGGGTGAGGAATTGCGTATTTGCGCCGAATAAAGGCAAGGTTTAGTCACTTTAGTGTGACACGTACGGCCTTATTATTTTTTCCTTTTCCTTTTGTTTTGACCAGAAATTTTCTCTTGTTTTTTCTACTTCATCGCATCCATTTTAATTTTTTATCATCAAGGGATTCAATTGAAATGACACTTGATTTGCTTCCAAATTGAACCCGGATCTTTTATTTCTACGTACGTACACAATTCTTTTTGCTGGCATTATCATTAACCACTGCGGCAAAATTAATGTTTTTTATAATCACCAATTGGTCCTTTTGATTATTGCATGAGGATTGAGGAGAGTTTAAACGTTAAACTTTCATTTATTTTTGGACCTCCGGTGATTTATTTTAAAAGTATGCTAATACAAGGCCAAGTGTACGTACCCAGAAGATTCTAATTTAACTTTGAGCATGTTGGGGAAATTTTCTCTAAACAGTACATCCAAGTCAAGACAAAAAAATCCTAAAATCCATAAAGAAGTATATTAAAATTCATAAAAACATTTTGAAATCAGTAAATTCTTTTCAAAACCCGTAAACTCATTTCTCCCAATGAATTTTCAAACACACTTCATTAAAAAACCAAAAAGACATACATTAATCTATAAATGGGAAAGTCTTTACCTTTCGGTCTTTCCCCTCCTCGAGTTGGAATTCGTTACGAGTTATTAACACTTGAGCAGGACATAATTAAATCCAAGTGTTAATGGCAACTTTTAGAATAAACATATTTAATTACTTGACCTAATATATGCGTGGGAGATTAAAAATAAAACTCCACTTAATTGGCTTAAAGGTGTTTGCCTTTTTGAGAAGTCTCATTTTTTTTATGCAGCATGAATGGATATGTTTTTAAATTCATTATATTTTTTAAAAGGGAAATCACAATTAGGCCCCAAAAAGGGCCAAAAATGGAACGAAGGAGAGCCATATATAAACGCAGATGAGAATGCAAGGTGCGACAAGGACCACCACCACATTCATTATCATCAATGAAAGTGATGACACAATTTAGGTATACACATCACTAGCTACTCACTTTACGACGATAAGACTAATAAATGGATAATCCACATCATTAAATTAACTTAAATCCTGCCCTCTAAAGAAAATGATTGCTCCATAATATTAGTGTTAGATTTATTTAGATAAGACTTGATGTGAATGTGTGGTTGATTGATGTCTGCTGTATAGTATAGTATGTTATTTCATTTTTCTATGCTCAATGGAATTGGGAAAAAAAAAAGCGTTTCAATTTTAAATGGATGACATCCTAATTTTGAAGAGTACACCATATTTGAAAAAAATATATTTTCCGTACATATACTGTGTTTGTGCATTATAAATTTAGGGTTTCTTTGGGATCAAGTTGAAAAGCATAGGTTTGATTATAAAATTTAGGTTTTAGGTGTTCAAGTACAAAAAATTTATAGAAGAGCTATTTTGGTTAACAAATCTCGATCTAAAATCTATGTTTTATCTTTTCTACTTTTTATTTATTTTCCTACTTTTTTTCTTTCATATTTTTTTCATTCTTTCTCTTTATCATTTCATACTTTTTTCTTTCTTTCTCTTTTCTCTTTTCTAATTTTGATTATTTTTCTTTCCTTTTTCTTACCTACTTTTTGCCTCGGAATCCGTAAAAACTAATAACTTCCCCAGACATAAATCACTTTTTAAAACATGTTTTACCTCAGAATCCGTAAAGCTATTCTCCAAAATCTATTCTTCAAAATATAGGTTTCATCTCAAAATCTATAAAAGTTATTGTCAAAATTGATTCAAACACGGCCGTATTTAATGAAACATTAATGTGTGTGTTATTTGTGAAGAATAATTTAACAATAGATAGTTAAAAAAAAAACTGCGTGCAAATGAAGGCTGTGTGGACAGCCACTGTGTGTGTATTTAATATGTATGTAGGCGTATTTATTATTTACTTAATAAGGTTATTTTACGAGGAATAGACGCATTATGTACATGGATAAATAAGGAAGGAAGGGATTTAGTGGCTTGGGTCAATGCATAGTGGTAATTGGGTGTGGCCTGAAAGGTCGTAGTGAGTGGAGGGTTGCGATTTAAATACAATGTGCTTAATTAATTAATAGGTAATATAAAGAAAACATGCATGGTGTGTTTTGTATAATAATAATAATAATAATAATAATAATAATTATTATTGTTATTGTTATTGTTATTGTGGAGAGAAGCACCAAGTGGGGATGCATGATATAGGTACATAGAAATTAAAGGTTATACGTGCAGAAGACATTAATTAAATGGCACAGATTGATAATGAGCAGTGGAGATCAAATGTCATCCATCCACTAAAATTAACAAAATGTTTCACATATCCAACAGTTTCTTCCTTCTAGAGAGATGGATATGCCAAAACTACCAAACGCACCACTATTCAAAGCCAAGAGAGGTTGGCGATGAATTTAACGACTTAACTGAAACTAATTAAACCAACTAAATACGTGAGAGAATTGTATCTTTTAAAGCCTAAAAATAACCAAACCATCTTATGTGAATAACTGAATTTTATGATACTCCCTCTTATCCTTGGCATATATATAAAAGTTCTATAAATAAGTACACATATTAAAAAAATTAATTAACTAGTTACTTGTAATAAACATGTACAAGTTTCTCTGTAATTTCATTGTTAGTTTCAATGATCATTGCAATGATGAGCGTCAAGAGCCGTGGATCTGCGAAGTTCAAATAAAATTTTAACCATCAAGATTTAAGGCTTTCAATTAATGATTTTTAAACAGAAAAACATTTTTAAAAGACTCATGGTTAAAATATTACCTTTATTTTAGATTTTGACACTTTGTGCATATTGAAATAATATTTTTAAAAAAAAGTAAAAGTAAAAACATTAAATCTCAACCGTCCAAATTATATAGAGAGAGTCTGCAATATTGTGATAGTCCACCAGTGGTCATCATCGAGATAAGCACTACAACTGATTTTCCTTTTGCTTTTTTGCTTTTATTCCTTTTATAACACCAGTCTTCTCTCCCATCCTCACGAAGCAACCGATTTATTTATAAAATCACAAATAGCTTGGAATCTAGCATCCATACAAATAAACTTAATCTAAAGCCATATTTTACTTTCAATTCTTAATTTTTATATATATATATAAATGTCAGTTGATTTCTGTTGGCAGTATTAAAAAATTAAATACACTACTTAAAAGTATTATATACGTATTTAATTAGATTACACATGTCATATAGATTAATTTATAAAAAAATAATAAATATAAATGTTTTGAAGTAATATATTTAACTTCTTTAATTTTTTCAATAAAAATTAACTAAATATTATATTAACGACCATACATGCTATTTTTATAAGGCATGGGAGGGGTTGACATGGAAATGATAAGTGTACATTTTTACAATTAATAGACACATGGTAATTATAAAGTTTGAAGATCAAAACTGATGGCTATTAGAATACGAACGCCAAGTGGATAGAAGTTGGTCAGAGAAAGAGGGGATATTAAATTAGAAACGTGACTTCGAATGAAGTGGATGGATATAATTAATTAATTAATTAACCATAAAATAATAGTGGATATATCATATATAGATAACTAGACATGTGAGTTGAAATATGAAGTAATAAGAGGGGTTTTGAATTTGTCCATGTTACAGCGAAAGTATGGATAAAAAACATTTCGAAATTTGTAAAAAACATCTCGAAATCAATAAACTCTCATCTCTCAATGGAATTCCCAAACACATTGTCAAAGGTTAGTGCTGGGAAACGGGATGGCTCGCCAGCCTGCCCCCAGCCCGTTTGGCCCGTTTTATGTAGAGCTGGGAAACGGGCTGGCCCGTCGGCCCGCGGGCCCGCCACTTTTTCTTTCTTTTTTATTTTATTTTTTTTGATTTTTTTAAAAAAATAATAAAACTTTTTTACATAAAATTTATCAAGCCCTTTTGATTTTTCGGAAGAAAAATACAATACATCTTTGAAAAATATAATCAACAATGTTTTAAAATACAAAAACATAATACATAATCAACAATCTTCAAAGTAAGTATGTATTTAAGATGAAAAAATAAAGTTTAAAACAATATTTAAAGCTATTGAAATCTATCTTCTTCCTACAAATAAATATAAAATATTTATTTTTTAAAAAATAAAAAAAAGCAAAAAAAAGGGCTGGTGGGCCAGCCCGCCTTAACCCGCGGGCCAAACGGGCTGCCATTTAGGCGGCCGAACCCGCCTCAGCCCGCGGGTTGGCGGGCTCAACCCGCGGGCTGAGGCCGTTTTACCAGTACTAGTTTTATGCGGCCTGCCACTTTTTTTATTTTTTTAAATTTTGTTATTATTATTTTATTGAAAATTTCTATTAAAAAAATAATACAACAAATTTATATAAAATTTACCAAGTCTATTTGATTTTTCGAAGGAAAAATACAATAGATTTCTAAAAATATAATTAACAATGTTTACAATATAAAAACATAATACATAATCAATAATATCCAAAGTAAGTATGCATTTAAGATGAAATAATAATGTTTAAAAATAATATTTGAAGCTATTGAAATATCATCATCTTCCTATTAAAAATAGAAAAAGGTTTATTTTTTTTAAAAATAAAAAAATGGGCTGACACGTTTTTATACGGGCTGCCAAAATGGTAGCCCGAACTGGCCCTCAGCCTGCGGGTTGGTGGGCTCAACCCGCAGGCTGAACATGTTTTCCCAACACTGCCAAAGGTGGACTGCAAGATGCAAGGGAGAATGCTCAAGGCAAAGGGGCAAAAATGGAAAGCAGTGGTTGATCAAACGGAGTCATTAGGACTAGAGTAAGCCATGGTTAACGGCTTCCATTTCAGTCATGAATCAAGACCTCCCATTTAACAGTTATCAATGTGAAACTCCGTCAATATTTTATTGGTTTGTTTGACGGAATGATTGTAAAAACTAAACGCACATTCAACAGTATTTTCTGTAAAACGAAATAATCTCATTCACATGTTTACTTTGACTTACGTAACTGTACTTCTTTACTACATTCCCAAACGGATACCATATCCGAACCTGGATTCAGATTGTGTTATGCCCTTCGAGGGTCAACATGAATCTCTATCAACCTTTATGACACTTGATGGTTATCGGAATAACATAGTAAGGTCAACGTTACAGTGACATGTAAGTTCTCTTTGCAAATGAGAGGTTACATGTTCATCTGTAATATCAAGTTATTATTAATATTTGTCACTTCAATTTAAAAACAAGAAGAAGAAGAATGATCGACGTGTTAAGCTGAGCCATCAACGTTGACTTTGACCTGTCTTGATTTTCTTCTCTGTTTTTTTTTTGGTTGGAGAAAATGAAAGACGAGGACGTTATCGGTTTTTTGAGCCTTGGAAGCAATTAGGAAGGTTGCTTTCGCTGCCAGTAACACGCTCACTGTCTTCCTCAGCACTCAAGATCACTCCCAGTTTTTGCTTCGATTCATTTATCCCCACAGATTCCCACCACTTGCATGTAAAAGATTCTTCAGAT
>JANTPZ010096990.1:0-14002 GCA_025593235.1 Vachellia pachyceras
GAAAATAAACACATTGGTTACCAACAATGTCCAGAAACTTTCTGCACTATTTCCATTCAACTTCAAGCGTCGTCGATTTATCAGAGATGAATCAAGCAAGCAATGATGGTTTTCGACCTTCTGTTCTATCTTTCTCTTTCCATCACGGGGCCACTCTAATAATGGTCTTGATCCTCTTTTCTGAGTCTTCAGCCAGGTTTGGGGATTGTATACTCTAAGTACATCTCCTATATCTTCTTCCTGGAGCAATACTTTGGTGAGTAAAAACAAGAGCTTGCTTGAAAAAAGAACCCCTCACTCACTTGCCGAAATGCCAGATCACCTATACTCCATTTTCTTCTTCATTTTCTTCTTTGCCCCGAGTGATGCTGAGACCAAGTCTCATCTCTATGATCAAGAACATACAGTCCTACTTAACATAAAACAACACCTCCACCCATTCCTCAATCAGTGGGCCCCACCGGATTCCTCTCATTGTTCTTGGGCTGGGATCAACTGCACCGATGGCTCTGTCACGAAACTAGATTTTGGTGACTGGAACATCACCGGAACGATACCATCTTTCATCTGTGACCTCAAAAATCTCACCTTCATTGATTTTCAACTTAATTACTTTTCTGGGGAGTTCCCAAAACTTCTCTACAACTGCTCCAAGATTGAGTACCTTGACCTCTCCCAGAACAACTTTGTGGGTCCAATTCCAAACGACATAGACCGCTTGGCCAGCCTGCGTTTACTTAATCTTAGTGGCAACTATTTCTCTGGCGACATTCCGACGAGCATAGGAAGGTTGAAGGAGCTCAGAAATCTTGGACTTCACTATTGTTCATTTAACGGCAGTATAGCTGATGAAATAGGCGACTTGTCCAATCTTGAATTCTTACACCTGGGTCTAAACAGCGATCTGCCTCCAACACAGGTGCCTTCGAGCTTCACCAAGTTGAAAAAATTGAAGACCCTTTGGATGATGTCTATGAATTTGATCGGGAAAATTCCTGAAAGTATTGGAGAAATGGAGAGTTTGGAGGAATTGGATCTATCGCAGAATGGCTTAAGTGGGCAAATCCCCAGTGGGTTGTTTGCTCTGAAGAATCTAAGCATATTGTATCTTTGGAAAAATAGGCTATCTGGGGAAATACCTACAGAAATTGAAACGCCGAATCTGATTGAAATCAGTATTTCAAGGAATATCCTTACTGGAAAAATCCCAGATGGTTTAGGGAAGCTCAGAAAGCTAACAGTTTTGAGTCTGCAAATGAATCAACTATCAGGAGAGATACCAGAAAGCCTAGCTCATCTTCCAGCTCTAGTAGAATTCACGGTTTTTCAAAACAAACTATCAGGTACTCTTCCTCCTTACTTCGGTCGTTATTCGCCGCTCAAAACCTTTCAGATTGCAAGCAATAGGTTGACAGGAAAATTACCAGAGGATTTATGTTACAATGGCAAGTTAGTCGGAGTAAGTGCTTTTGCCAACAATCTTAGTGGGGAGTTGTCAGAATCGCTAGGGAGCTGCAGGAGCCTGGAATACTTGTTTCTTCAAAATAATAGCTTTTCTGGCAAAATCCCTGACGACCTTTGGACGTCATATAATTTGGTGAGTTTAACGATCAACGACAACAAGTTCACCGGTGAGCTACCTCAAAGATTGGCTTGGAATCTTTCAAGTTTGTACATAAGCAACAATCAATTCTCTGGTAGAATTCCAGTAGGAGTATCTACCTGGAAGAATATGGTTGTGTTTGAAGCTAGTAAGAATCTCTTCAATGGAAGTATTCCACAAGAGCTAACGACTCTTCCTAAGATAACAAAATTGTTGCTTGATCAAAACCACCTAACAGGTCCTCTTCCATCAGAAATCATATCTTGGGAATCTCTCAATGCTCTAGATTTGAGCCACAATAAACTCTCTGGACCAATCCCAGATTCAATTGATCGTTTACCTGTCCTGGCACAGCTAGACTTGTCGGATAATCAGCTCTCTGGTCGTGTTCCACCTCAACTTGGTAAATTGTCAAGGACCCTTACAAACCTCAATCTCTCCTCCAATCTTTTCACAGGGAAGATTCCTAGTGAATTTGAAAACCTTGCCTATTCTGACAGCTTTCTTAACAATTCTGCTCTCTGTGCTGATACCAAAAGGCTAAACCTTCCCTTGTGCAATTCCGGTTCTGGCCTTCAAATTCAAAGGTTAAGGAAGAGATCATCTGTGTCTCTTGCTTTGATCATTGGCCTAGTGCTAGTGGCCTCTTTAGCAGCTTTCTTGGTTCTACTCTTGATTATTAGAGTATACAAATCAAGAAAGCTAGCACTGGATACTTCATGGAAGTTGACTTCCTTTCAGAGGCTAAGTTTCAGAGAAATGAGCATTGTGCCATCATTGACGGATCATAATGTTATAGGCAGAGGTGGTTATGGTACAGTATACCAAGTCCCTGTGGATGGTTTTGGCTATGTTGCTGTGAAGAAGATATTAAGTAACAAGAAGTGGGAGCAGAAACTTGAGGATGCTTTTCTTGCAGAAGTTAAGATTTTGAGCAACATTCGTCACAACAATATTGTGAAGCTGTTGTGCTGCATGTCAAATGATAATTCTTTGCTTCTTATGTATGAATATCTAGAAAATCATAGCCTTGATCGTTGGTTGAACAAGAAGAATAGGTCAAACCATAATTTTGTTCTGGATTGGCCAAAAAGATTGCAGATAGCCATTGGAGTTGCACAAGGCCTGACCTATATGCACCATGATTGCTTCCCTGCCATTGTTCATCGTGATATTAAAACAAGTAATATCCTTTTGGATTCTGAATTCAATGCAAAAGTTGCAGACTTTGGTCTAGCAAGAATGTTGATCAAGCCAAGCGAACTTACCATGTCAGCTGTAGCTGGATCATTTGGCTACATTGCTCCAGGTGAATTACGTGCACCATAGTTCTATCTCTTTCAAGCTTTTATATGCATACGTAAGTTTCAATCTAACAGGAATTTTTGCTTTTGAAATGCAGAATATATTCAAACAACAAAAATCAATGAAAAGATTGATGTATATAGCTTTGGCGTGGTGTTGCTGGAACTTACAACTGGAAAAGAAGCGACTCGTGGAGATGAATACTCATCCCTCGCAGAATGGGCATGGCGACACGTGCAGTTGGGTGGTGATGTAGAGGAAGTTTTAGAAGAAGAAATTATGGAAGCATGCTATATGGATGAAATATGCCGTGTATTCAAACTTGGGGTTATGTGTACTGCAATACTACCGGCCAGTAGACCTTCCATGAAGGAGGTTCTGCAAATACTGCTTCGTTGCAGGGACCCATATGGTTATGGAGAAAGGAGTCCTGGAATCTTTGATGTTGTTCCTCTGTTGAAGAATTCCAAGAGGGAAAGTAGATTGGATATTGATGACACCGACGATGATTTATAGCATCATTTGGCCTCAATGGTGAAGTAAATCCTTTCAAGTGATGCAGGAACAATATCAATTTCAAAGTCAGAAATTGATGTTGATGGAAATAAGGAGAACTGATTTTAGATTGGTTCCACTTTAACCTCCAAATGGCTCAGAAGTGGAAAATCAATTTTTGCCTTTTAGAGAGAAGTGAACAAATCATTATGTAACTTGAAAGTTGTGTAATAATGTCACCACAAGGCAGTGATAACCACTGTGGATCCGTTTGGATTAGCAGTGGAAAAAAAGTGATTTTTTTGTAGAAGTTATTTGGAAAAGGAATTCTGAGTAGAAGTTTAAAATGTAACGAAATTTATATTTGGATTAGCGGTGCAAAATTGATTTTTTTAAAAAAAGGAGAAACTGCTTGAATAAAAGTTAGAGAAGTGATTTTTCGTGGTAAATTACTTAAAAGAACATGAATCTTATTAAATGATGCACACACATGTATATTTTAGTTTAGTTATTTATGATAATTTTGAGGATAAAGACAATGGTAAAAAAATGGAATAAATGAAAATATATGTAAATTAAGTATCATGAAAAAAGGAAAATTCTTTGAATTAACTAATAATATTACATAATTAATTAAATAATACATTTGTTCTACTAGCTAATTTTGAAGACAATGGTAATAATATTTTAATGTATTTATAATTGTCATTTTTAAACCAATTTATCTGACTTAATAAATCTATAAATAATCTAATAATAAATATAAGTATTTTGTAAAGATAATGTAATTTACAGAATATTTAAATAATTTAAATAATTGAGGGAGATAATGCCATTGATTTGACCCTTTCCCTTTCGATTTCCCTCTTGAGCGGTGGAGATAATCTACGTGCCAAGTAAACGGGCCATTGAGGAGCTTCTCACCAAAAGCTCCTTTTGCCGTCGAATTCCTTCCAGGCCGACGCATATAAAAACGACAACAAAACTTCTACTGTGCTTTTTACTTTCCAGAAGCTCCTTCTGAAGCTCACAACACATCCCCAAACAAGCTCTATTATGTACTATGGGTCCGTTTGAATAAGCGGTGGAAAAAGTGACTTTTTGGTATAATGACTTCTGGAAAAGGAATTCTGAGTATAAATTAAAAAATGAATGTGATTTATGTTTGGATAAGCGGTGGAAAAGTGACTTTCTATGAAAAGGAGAAACTGTTTGGATAAACGTTGGAGAAGTCATTTTTTAAGACAAATTACTTAAAATGACATGATTCTCATTAAATGTTAAATATTCATATATATTTTATTTTAGATATTGTGATAAGTTTGAGGGAAAAGACAATAATAATTAAAAATGGAATAAATAAAAATATATGTAAATTAAATATTATTGAAAAGTAAATTTTTCGACTAACTAATAATATTACATAACTAAGTGGACCATATAATTATTCAACTAACTAATAATAGCACATAATTAATTAGATCTTAAAGTCTCTACAAAAATCTAAAATTTATTTCTATTGTAGGCCTCAAACTTCAATGGTAATGATTAAAGGGATCGTTACTATTTTGAAGATGTAATTTATGTTTAACTCTAAGGCACACTTGTAACAGAAAACAAATTTCATATTTTTGACAAAACTCCTAAACTGAGCCATGCTTGAACCACATGTATTTTTCCTTCATAATTCTTTTGCATAGCACAGGTGAGACTAGTCTCTGCACACTGAACCCCACGATGAAACAAGGGACCAGAAGGTGGGGACCAGTATGCTTTCCTCTTTCTTTATATACAGCGTTGCTTCTCCCACCACCGCACCACTTTCCTCCTTCTGCCAACACGCAGCGTTCGCAGTAGAAGTCCTTTTCTTTGGACGCCTTACCAAACATTACACTCCTAGCCCACCGTGCTTTTGGGCTCCAAAAGTTACTTATGGGCTCTGTACCGCTGAACCAAACACACGCTATATGTTAAAGAACTTTTAGCGCACTGCCGTCTCTTGCATCTCAAGTAATCAACCAGAACAATGGTACTCTGCAATCTAATAATATCCCATTCCAGATACAGCTTGCTGTTACTTTCCACCTCAGTTTCTGAACTCTTCTTCACTCAACTTTGTTTTACATGTTTTCTAATCATACCGCTCTTTCTTCCTATTAAAACCAAATGAAACAATGCTATACCTATCTGCAAAAGAGCAGCAAAGTTGAAGGCCAAAGCAACAGTTTTCATTTTTATGATTTCTTTCACAAAATGAAACTCTTCAGGGAATATTTCTTTTTCTTGTATTTTTTTCAAACGCTTCCCCCAGGAATTGTTAAATGCAGAGTATATTCAAACCAGAAAAATCACTGAAAATATTGATGTGTATAGTTCGGGGTTGTTCTATTGGAACTGACAACTGGAAAAGAAGCTAAACATGGGGTCATCTCCTGCATATTGAGCAAGGCGAGACGTGCAGCTTAGTGGAAAAGTAAAAGTGCTGGATGAAGAAATTAAGGAATCATGCTATGTAAATGACATGTCGTGTCTTCTAACATGGGTTGATGTGTACAACAACTCAGCCAGCTAGCAGGCCTTCAAGGAAGGAGGTGTTGTCAATACTCAATACTACTTCAATGTAGGGATCCATTTTAGTTATGTTGAATAGAATGTCAGAATCTTTGTTCATGCAATTCTCCTTATACAACAATAACAATAATATAACCTTATTCTATTTGTTGGAATCGGCTATATGAATTGCATGGCCCCATTGTGTATTAAAAACAACCAGATCATTAAAAAGGTTGTTATCTAACAGAGCATACTCAATAACTTCATTGAGTTTTCTCTTCAGTTTTCCCCTATTCCTTTTAACATGACTATAATAATTCAAAGAGGGCAAGTCGATTGGATATTGATAATGCTTGCCAGCATCACTTTAATTTTAATAACAACAATAACAGTGATCAACATGGTAATAATAGCCCTGTTTGTACATGAAAGTCTGATTCATTCCCGCTGCCAACAGGAACTACCCAAAGTATAGTTCACATCTCTCGGTTTATTCTTGAACATAGGAGGGAAACAATGCCCAAACCATCTTCAAAGGAGCGGCATCAATGGCTACAGATAATAAAACCAGCGAGCACTAAGGAAAGCCCCACTCTGGAGTCTGGAGTCTGCTGGTTCCATCTGTTGGTCTACATGGAATGGTACAAAAAGAGAGACTTCTGCACTTCTTCAGTGTGGGATTAACCTCATCTTCAAAAGTCATCAACTCCCAAATACTGAGAATGAGACGCTGCTAAAAGGGCTGCTCCGATGCCTGAGCCATCATTTGAATGCTCAAGGACAACAGTGTCGGCTGCCCCATCTCCCAATAATTCCTTCAGAGTATCCTCCAGGCATGTACGGAATTTCGTGTAGTGTTCGAACAGTCCTCCATCCAGTGCTATCACTGATTTTTGCTTCTCTCCAGCCTTAACTGTGTCCCTTGCTGTTTTCTTAAGAATGCCCAAAATGCCGGCGGCAGCTAAGCGGGCCCCACGGGTAGCAATGATGTCACAGAGCTCAACAATAATCTTCCTTGTTCTCAGAGATGTATCAGAGATCTGATAAAAGCGAAATACAATATGAAAACCACTCCACCGTTATGGGGCCAATATCTTTTTGTCAATAACATAATACGCTTGCTTTTATTTCAGACAGACAGATCAAAGACAGTAAATCTCAAAAGTTTAGTTCATAATTAACTTCCTGCCTTTTACATCCAATTCAATTCAAGAGAAAGAATTGAGAGGACTGGAAAGGAAGACAAGACAACCATACATATTCATGTGTATTCAACATGAATAAAGAGCGCATACCTCTAATATATTCCTCAATATGCTTCCAACCACTTTTCGATCTGAAGATGTGTCATGGTGCATGGCAGACATGTCGGGTGTCCTATAAATCTCATTAATGAGACAAAATGAGGATTTTGAAAGTTCTAACATGTTGCAGAAAAAATCATCACAGAGTATATTTAATTCAAAAGGGATGTAATAGTGAAAAATATGACCACCCATAGGTTTCCCAAGTGCTATAAGCAACTTGAATGCAGTGTAACTTCTCTGGCAATCATGATGAATTACCCTCCACCAATCTCTCCAATTTTATCTACTGGCTTAATTGTCCAAAATATTATAAATTAATTGTCTTTTGTCTAATTTCCTCCTGATCTCCATAGCTGTTTATGGACCATTTGATCAAGCCAAAGGTCCAGATAAACCAAAGTCCCCAGAAGCAAATAGGCAACCTAAGTCCAGATAACCATGCCTCCTTGATGCTTTTCTTTTCTTTTCTTACTTTAATAGATGAGTTTGCAAAGAAAAATGAAAGAAGGCAGTATAGAAAATCAAGGAAAAAATTACTAATGGGAAAGGCTATCCATTTGCCAAACATAAACGAGAAATTTATAAGCTCCGCATCTGCCAGTAGTTTCGCCACCAATTAAAGCAGCAAAAGGATTTATGTTAAGCATCCCACATAAATAAGATATAGTAGACCAAAAAAATTTTAGGGTTTACACCAGTTAAAATCAAGAGGCATACAAAGATCATGCATGCGACAAACAAAGAATGCATCCTAATAGTTCAACATCAGGGTACCTCCAAAAGAAAAAAGAATATGGTGAGCAATATGAACATTTCATATCTATAATTTCTACGGACCTTGAGGAAAAGAATTTAGGTTTGGTTGGATGAATGATCAAACCTGAGCAAGAAAGGAATTTGTAACTTGGGGGGAATGGACTCTCCAAAGAAGTCAGCTTCTTCAGCCAACTTCAGTAAAACCCTCCTTAAAATTTCCCCCAAATACAAACCAGAAATCAACTTCTCAAAAATCTGCAAATAGGGTAAGTGTGTTACATTTACATATGCACATTTGTCAGTTGAACTCATGATCGATAGCTGTTACCTGATCGCCAGGGTTTATGCTCTCAGAATCTAAAGCCGCATCATATTCTGATGTAGGAAGATGTGAGGATCTGAAATTACCCCACTCCATATTTATAACCTATAAAGCATGAAATAGAAATACATATGATATGACAGCAATAGATCATTACCAACCTTTTTTCTTCATAATAAAGACAAAATCCATCCCAAACAAGTTTGAAGAATAGTAATCGATATGCATAACCTAGTTACCATCTCTCCTGATTTTGGTAGAAGACCTGGCCACTTTGGAATTGCGTGAGCACGCTCAACATATGCTGCGTTCGTGCCAGTACCTAGAATGACCGCAGCAATGACATCCTTATTGTAGAATCTGCCCCCAGCTAATGTTCCAACAGTATCATTAACCTAAATTACATTACCTTGTCAGTTTGTTTCCAGTTTAAGATATTAAATCACCAAGTATAAACTGATTAAAACCATAGAATAACTCCAATTTTCCGTCAGACATGCTATAAATTATCATCTTTTTGTTTTTTTAATTTTCATAACTAAATCATCAACTGTCTCAATGCCTTATGACCCCAGGGTATGAAAACTAAGGCTTTAAAAGAGACAAGATATACTCACTAGAGCTGAGACCCGCATATTCAGATTAATCTTTTCAAAAGACTTGGTCAGTTCTGCCACCACATCTTCTCCAACCTACAATAAACAGAAGCCGTCAAGGGAGAATTGTCATTTTACCATGGTCAAGAAATGAACAGCTGAGATATCAAGAAAAAAACTAGAAGGAAAATTATCTCAAAAAAGAGTTCAAAATTTGCATGTGAGTCGTGATGTAATTATCATGGTAATTACTGAATCCATAAAATTCATTCAAGCAAGAAAAGGAAGTTTTTTGAGCTATTAACAATGACAGAAACACACATGAAAGTAACAAATGGAAGACAGCTTGGAGTCAAGGTAACAAGAATTACTGCATCTGCAATATTAAAACCCTTGGTCCACCTAATTAGAGTCCCAGATGCAATTGATGTTTGCCTCACAGGGAATGAGAAGGTAAAACCCAGCTCTCTTTGCTTGCCAGGTGGAGGTTGAAACTCTTCAGGCTCAGAATCAACAAACCTAGCAAGAGCTTCTGCTATAAAATCAAATAATTCCTGAAAGTCCATGAATCAGAATAATCAGATCTAATAGGCATTTGTGTAAGCAGGGCCCAAAAATTTGAGATTTCACACAAGACTTACAGCAGAAGAACCAGTCATCAAACTAGCAGGAATCGAAACTTCTTCAAATTCTTGGCCGACAACACCTTTTCCCTTTCCACCCAACTGCACACGAAGGACACGGAAGTTTGTGCCACCAAGGTCCAATGCATAATAAATTCCTTTCTCATCCCTGGAAGCAATGGTACAGAGTGAGCATTCCCATAAAGGAACCCATCTCTCAAAAAAATTCAAGTTCATGGGATGAGAAAATTTATTCTAACGAGTGGAACACAAAGTAATTCATATCATTAAACCTCTCAATTGTTCTATGTTGTCTTCAGATTATTCCCAACCCGCTATCAAGAGTAGTTTAGAAGTAAATCCTCATCGTCTAGTGGGACTGAACAACAAAGTGTATAGATACCTTAACATGACTGATAAATTTAAAAGAACACTGGGAAATACATGAGGCAATCGTTCTGTGCATTTAACGCAACAAGTTCATAATTTTTTTTTTTTTGTTGGAACCGAAGTTTTAAAATCGGTCTCTCAATATATTTCGTAGATCCGAATCAGAAAGCTTTTATTTTTCAGGTTGCCAATTAACAAGGATCTTCTACTCAATCAATCCATCGTGATCATTGGAAGCATTAAAACCGTGAAAAGCCACAAGGAAATTACATATACTCGAAAATCAACGAAGAGAACACAAATTTTACGAACCCAGTTGGGAGATTATCGACATAGCTGATCAACATCTGAAGCTTGCTCCCGCCTTCAGATGCAAGACCAGCATGCATCTCAACGTCCATGGCATCCGCTATCAGTCTAAGCTTGCCAACAGGGGTCCCACACGTCTCCTGAAACTCCTCCACAATAGCTCTTACACGGGCCCACTTCCGAGAGCTAATCATACGGTGGCGTACCACCAGTGCCGCCGCCGCAGCACAGACGGCGGCGGCGCAAACCACTGTAACTCCTACCTTTAGTTTCCCCATCAGGTTTCCTTCGCTGATAAATACAATCACAGTCCTGAGTAACCACTCACTCGATGAACCGATTAGAATCCTCGGAAAGTCTCAAACTTTTTCCTTTAACAAGGAAGAAGATCTCAGTTGGTTGAATCTAAAGCTTTGAAATTGCATTGAAGCCTGTTAAGAGAATGACCGAAAAGTAAGAAAGGGATTGCCTACCGGAGAGTTACTTCATAATCAGAGTCCGCTTTACCGGAAAAATATTCGGGAAAGCAATATAATCTGAGCTGAATATTCATAACAGAAAACATAAAATATCATTATCCATGAACAATAGATGGGTCTCCAATCTCCATTTCCAGTAATTGAAAGGTGAAATTTTTATTATATTTTCATAATTATGATTTAATATAAAATATCTCTTTTTACCTATTCAGTATTCATACATAAAGTTACATTTTTTATTGCATTCTCTTTATAATTTATTTCCACCAATCAATAAAAAAATCAAGAGTAATGCATATGTAAACAAAACATGAAGCATAAAAACTCCACATAAACTTTTTTCAGCCTTAAAATATCTAACATGGCTGAAGCACATTCATAAGCCGATGTGGTTCTTTTACTTTAACATTCTTAAATTATTTTTATTTGAAAATCGTTCAAAACGAAGAAGGAATTCATGTTTAAGAAAAACTTCTTCTTATACGTAAGTCAAAATAAAATCATCTTAAACTCTGTATAAACGATTTGAGTATGTTAGAGAATCCGTTTGAAGAAATGAGTTTACAGATTCCGATAAAAGTTTACGGAATCAAACAAGAATTTATGGATTTTGAGATTTTTTATGGATTACAAAATAACTTTACGGATTTTGAGATGATTGTATTGTTGAGTTACGTGTATTGTTGAGAATAAATTCTTTCCATACATGCACAAATAAGATATTCCATCAAAATAATGCAAAATGTCACATCCGTTACAACTAATCAAATCAATGGATCTCTCTCTGCCTTTTTTCACCACTAAGATCAATTCGTCTCTGATTTACTTACTTACGGGGTTGACTAATGGATCTATGATCTCACGCTTTAATATTATGAAGAGTTGAGTTTTTTTATTAAAAAATTAATTGTTAAATAAAACCTCTACAAATATGCAGCTGAACTTTCTATATGCATTAAACTTTTACATATGTAACTGAATACGTCTTATTCTCTAATATCCCCAAATAATTGTTAATATTATAGCTATCTATTCAAATGTCATATAAAGTTTATACCTAATAACTTAGACACATGGAACAACTTTTGAAGGCCTATCCCCTTTCTTGGGGCAAATAATGGATCTCGGATTTCGCAGATTAATTACTTTAGCTGTTTCGGCAAAAAAAAAAATACTTTAGCTGTTTATTTATATATCATCATTCATCAACAATATAAAATGTATACTTTAACTAGATGCAAAGAATTGGTGGGAAAAAATAGGTGAAAGGAATAACTTTATTAAGTTAAACCTAACATAAAATATTGGAATGACTTAGCGTATGTTTGGGAATTCCGTTTAAAAAAATAAGTTTACAAATTTTAAAGTATTTTACGAATTTCAATATGGTTTTACAGATTTTAAGATTGTTTTTAAATATTTTGAGATAGTTTTCTCTTGACGCATACCGTTGGGGAAACGGTGTTTGTTTGAAAAAGCTTATGCACTCCCTATAAGCATGTTCAACAATGTTTTTCCGTAAAACAAGATAATTTCCTCCACATATTTACTTTAGCTTGCATAAAAGTCCTTCTCTACCGTATTCTCAAACAAACACACGATGCTCCCAAACAAGCACTTATTCGGTTTAAGTTTAAACCAAAATAAATGTCCCTATATTGCATAATATCAAAATTTATACATATAGCATTGTTTAAAAATCTAAGAAAATAAAATGAAGAATAATTCTACTCCACCAGCATTTTTTTTTGGAAAAGCTGCTGTGAACCCGGTTTATTGAAAAATAAACAATACTAAAGGATCTCTTCTCTACGCATTTAAATTATTTCTAGCCGATGGATAATGTAATTTATTTTAAAATATGCCTAATTTTATATTTGAGTTGATGGCAAAATAAAAAGATTCGAGCGTGAAAGCATCCACGTGTACGGCCGCTTTTCTTTGATTGAAATGGATAATAACGTTTTATCTTATTCTATAAAAAAATCTCCATACAATATACATCCTTTGCAATTTCCATAACAAATGTCCATATTTTATCCAAAAAAAAATCCATATATTCCATTAACGGTATTTAGACTCACATGAATCACAGCCATTGACTTATTATAATCAAAATTATTTCTTAAATTATTGGAAGAATATAAAATTTGCTATAATAAACTATAGAAAAAAAATGAATGTGATTGTAATGTAATATAATTATGGTTTGACTGTGTGCCATCACATGTTCACCTAATTGAAAACCATTTGGTTACTCTTGTTACATGTGTTGCCATGTGATGTCCCAGTGTTGACTGGGTTAACAGTCCCTGCATGATTTAACCAAATTTTTGTCCTTTTATTTTGAAACCCTTGCTTCAATTTTTGTAGTTTCACGGGATTTCAGTCTAAATTTAACGATTAATCTCTATACTTTTAATAAGTTTTGATTTTATTTTCGATATTTAAACTTAGGTAATGTGTTTATGAAACTACAGGATCAAAATTAATGATTTAAAATTGGAATTATCAAAACAACAAATTAATCAAACTTCAATGACCAATACTAACAATTTTTTATTTAATGCTCGTTGGAAGCTTCGATGGAGAATAACTTTTACGAAGTTCGAGGTAAAATTTAGGTTTTAAAGAATAGATTTTGGAAGAATAACTTTTACGGATTCTGAGACAAAACCTAGATTTTGAAAATATAATTGTTTGAAATAAGAATGGCTTTTATAAATTTTAAGGTACAAAAATAAGTAGGAAAGAGCGAGGAAAGAGAGATATATAAAAAAGTAAAGAGAAAAATTATTACGAGAGAATGTGGTTTGACAAGAAAATATTTTTTCAAAACCTATATTTCAAACCTAATTTTTATCATAAAACCTTAGTTTAAAAAATAATAGTATTTAGATAAAATTTATGTTTTAAGGTGAAACATAGACTTTACAACAAGACTTAAGGTTATAAAATAGTTTCTAAACTAGCCTTTAGTCTTTCTTATTGGTTTCACAAACTATCTACTCAACCCTCCATTGGTCAAGTGTTTACTTATACATACGTAGAGAAAGGGAGAGAGCAGCACAGAAAATAAAAGAAAACGGAAAAAAAATATCTGGCGTTTCCAGAATATGAAAATTCATATAGAAACAGACATGATGCGTGTATGTGTGTGTCTTTCTAATAATATTATAGTAGCATCATAAATTTTAATATCATAAATATATTTTTGCTCTCTCTGGAAAAAATGTTGCTGGGTTTGCTGCCTATGGCCACGCA
>JANTPZ010096992.1:0-13526 GCA_025593235.1 Vachellia pachyceras
GGCTCTGTTTACCATTTTTTGAGTGATTTTACTTTGTTTTTTTGGACATGATTGTCTCATCTTTCAGGGCTATCTTTGCCTTTGACATGCAATGATTGCATGCTTTTCTGCTTTTTTAGCCTTCTGTTTTCCTAGATGATTTGCTTTTAGCTGGGAGGATTTCTTTTCTCTAATTCTAGCTTGTAATAGTTATTGTGCGTGTTTGGGAATCACTTCCCAACCACGTTACATGCAAGTCGAGACAAAACTCCTCTCACATACTTATCTCGAAATCCGTAAAATCGTTCTCCTGACGGATTTCCAAACACGCAGACTCTTTTTTCTTTTTAATCACTTTTCCCAAAAAAATTGATATCTTCTGCAGAATTCATGGCATGAACTGGCAGCTGCATTTTCTGTTGAAAAGACCTTATTCTTATTGGACACTGCTCATCAAGTAAGGACCTTGTTGACCTGAACCTTGAGCAATTTTGTTGCAGTGACTTGTCTAAGCGTGATCATTTCTTGTCTCAGCGATCACTTGCTCAAACGCTTGTTCGTTCAGCTTCAGGCGTGAGTTCAGAAGCTTCTAACCAGTGGGTGTTTGCTCCAAAATTTCTTATGATTTCCGGAGCTTTCTGATTCTTTGTAGTAACGTCTCTACTTTTTATACAAAGTTATGTAAGAAATGTTATGGGCCGCATAGCAACATATTTAGTGGAACTGTCCAGCAAAAGTGATTTCAATATTATTGCTCAACAACCAGATATCATCCTGTCGGTGAGGGCACAATAATTTAGTTCAATCTAACATTTGTGTGAAAATAGTTCATCAATAACATTTCAGATATGGTGTAGGTCAACTGCTTATTAGAACGATTACGTGGAGCCGCAAGTGCTTCTGAACCTCGAACCCAGAAGGCGCTCTATGAGATAGGATTCTCTGTAATGAATTCTGTACTAGTACTTCTTGAAGTCTATAAACACGAGGTAGCATTAACATTATCTGGCATCTTTAGTTACAGATTTTTATTTCTTAGTGCTGGTCTCATGATTGTAATTCCATTGTTTCTTGGTAGTTTAATGATAATTTTCATCTTAATCATGTAAAATTTCATGTCTTGATGCATTAAAGTATACTTTGTTTTTGCAATTCTTACTCAAATAATTCAAAACTTCAGACTTCCTCACATCTGTTATATGCTGATGTCTAATTCTTGCTTAGTCTGCAGTTGTCTACCTGCTACTTAAATTTGTAGTTGATTGGGTTGGTGGACAAATTACTTACTTGGAGGCCCAAGAAACTATTGCTGTTGTTAATTTCTGCATGCGCTTGCTTCAGCTCTACTCATCTCACAATATTGGCAAGGTAAGTTGATGGGGAATGTGGAATGATTGATTTTATGTTTTAGTAATTTATGTTGTGACTTTATTTTTTTCCCTTTTTTTGGTGATACTTTATTTTGTTTCCTTTTTTATTCTGTTTTATCCTAAGTTGTATTCTTTGTTATGCTATCTTTTAAGTTATTGTGTTTTGGGCTTCGTATAAATTGCCCCTAGGTCCTATTCTTTTGTGAGACCTGATGGCTGCTGATTTAATTTAGAGTTATCATCATCTATCTATCCCTCCTTCTTCCCATCTGCCTTTTCTTCCTTGTTATGCATCCGTTTCTTTAATTATTTATGATGTTTCTTATATGGGTATACAATTGGTCAGAAGGAAAATTGAAATTTATATGGCAATCTGGCATTGGAATCTGATACAACTCCTAAACCAGGATTACATGTTAAAGGCATAAACATAGGAGTGGTTGAATTATTTGAATTATTAGTTTGTTTATTACTATTATTGGGTCTGTTAGTTATTGTATCGGTCAGTTATTAAATTGTATTAGCAGGAAAATAGGGCCACCAAGATCAGTCATGGGTAGTTGGTCTAGAATTTAGGGAGTTAGTTAGGAAGTCAGTTATGTTTCTGTCCTTATATATTGACCAGAGTCACCAGACGTCTGTACTTAGGATTTACCGATGAATTGAATGAAGAAATATTTATCTTGAGATTGGAGATTCTCCCTTCTTTTGGCTTTTATTCTCTTCCATTGAGTGAGATGCTTGCTTAATAGAGAGAGTAGGAGAGATTGATGAGTACCTAGATGCTGGGTCTCATCAGAATCTTTGGGTGCTTTTTAATAGTCCAAAGGGCTGAAGAGGTTTATCATGTGGCTTCCTTCCCCAAAATCAGTCAGTGTGCATTCAGTTCCTAAATATTCTGTTCTATAAGATTTTTCACACATTCGAATAATCAATGTCAATGTCAAATACAATAAGTTGCCCTCTTTACAAGTAATGAGTAGCATAGCCCATTTTCTAAGGCTTATATATTAGATGAATGGTTTATAAATTTTTGCCAAAGAATTTGTGCGGGCTCAAGTTCTTCATCAGTCTGGGGATTACAAAAATGTTAATCCATTTACAAGTCTTGAGAATGGGAAGTTAGAAAGGACAACTCTTCATGAAGTCTTAATGTGGTGTAAGGCGCATATTCATGTTGCCTTCTTATACAACTTGTCCTTCTCTGATGTGAAAACTTAGCAGTACTCAGATTCATAGTTCAATATAGCTTCCATACTGAACTTATAGCATTTAGTATCTTCTTGGTCTGATTAATCGTAGAATTAATAGTCAATAAATTCACCATGAACAATTTGATACGAGGAATATAGGAATACGGGATACAACCACATTATGTTATATTTGGGCCCTTTTGCTCTACCTTTATTTTTCATTCCAGCAATGCAATATTATCACCCTTTTGTACCATGCAAAGTCAATGAACAATTACTGTTGCCATTGATTTTCCAGAGTCTTTAGTGATTCACTGTTTCTTGTTATTTTCTACTTTCATTCTCCCTCAACTCTATTTTTGCATATTTTTCAGATATTGATAAGTCGTTCAAGCAGCTTACTCAGTGAGGCTAGAACAGAGAAGTATAAAGATTTGCGTGCCCTTCTTCAACTCCTTACAAGTCTTTGTTCTAAAGACATGGTGAAATTTCTATTGAAGCTGTTTATTTATGCAATTGTAGATTGGGCTGCTTTTTTCTCAGTCAATTGGCTAATGTAACTGAATATTGTCGAATACAACAGATTGACTTTTCATCAGATTCGATTGAGACACAAGGCACTAACATATCTCAGGTATTATTACAGCACATCTACATGTCTCATCAAGTTAGATAATGTATAGCTGATGGTTTGTCTCGTAGGTGGTTTACTTTGGTCTCCACATAGTCACACCATTGGTTTCGATGGACCTCCTGAAATACCCTAAACTTTGTCACAGCGTAAGATACGTGTCCGTCTTATATAAAAAGTACTGGAATGATTGTCATGATTCTCATATATAATACGCTGTACTTTCAGTATTTCTGTCTCCTGTCGCATCTGTTAGAGGTCTATCCTGAGACATTTGCACAACTAAATAGCGAATCCCTTGCCCATGTTCTCAGAACTCTTGATTTCGGTCTTCATCATCAGGTAACATTCGTCTCATGTGCTCTTTCTTCAATTGCCAGTGACGTTTAATGGAACAGAAAAATTATGAAGGTATAGAATTGAAATTGAGAAACTTTAAGCTTTATATCAGACCCAAACAAAAAAAAAAAACTCTACTCAGGGAACTTACTACTAATTTAAGAATCTGTTTCCTTAATAAATTTCTTATATTTTAAAAAAAGGAAAAAACAGAATAATTTAACCAGTATTGCACCATGTTTTTTCATTCAAATTAATATATTCCAGCATTGCAAATTCTACTTGCCCTTTCAATATGTGGTTGACATTATGTCCTTGTCGATTTTTCAGGATGGAGATGTGGTTAGCAAGGTTCTGAGAGCTCTCCAAGGTCTTGCTTCATACCATTACAAGGAGACCCTTGCGGGTGGAATAGGTCTAGGTGCTCATGCCACAGGTCTAAAGGATTCAAATGGGAACTTGCAGGAAGGCCTACTGAGCCTGTTTCTTCGTTCATTGCTTCGGTTACTTCTTTTTGAAGATTACAGGTGAATAATATGCGAGTTTGTTTGTATGCGAATATACAAATGAACAACATGGCTATAGAACCATTTATCTTGCAATCTAGTGAACTGAACTGTATTCTAATGGCACTGTCTTTCTTGTTAAAGTTCGGATTTGATCAGCGCCGCTGCAGATGCTCTCCTTCCACTAATCCTTTGTGAGCAAAGCCTCTATCAGGTATGTGCCTGAAACTTCCTCTGGAAATTACACATTTAAATTTTTAAGTGTGGGCATGCTCCCCTATAGAACCAGCAAGCCATTGCTCTTTATAAAGCATACTGAAGTCTATTTACTGCTGTAAAATCTCTCTTCCCACCTACCTGATTTTACAGAGGCGTTTCTGGATTGCATTTGTTTACAGAGATTGGGAAATGAATTGATCGAACGACAGTCTAGTACAAGACTCAGATCAAGATTGGCAAATGCATTGGATACACTAACAAGTGCAAACCAGCTTTCTTCCTCCCTTGATCGAATGAATTACCAAAGATTTAGGAAAAATCTAAACTGCTTCTTAATTGAAGTTCGTGGCTTTCTGCGAACAATGTGAGAAGAACAATATTTTTCCTGGTTTTGTATACAGGAGATGTAATACCATACTGGTTGAAGCAGCAGCAGCAGGAGAATTTTTTTGGAGATAGTGGCGAGGATGGTATAACTGTCAGTTTTTGGAGTTCCAGAAACATCCTGTCCTAACTTCTCTTCGCATTCTTGTTTCCAACGGTAAAATTATCAAGATAACGTTGTGCTTATTTGGGAATTTATTATTCCCAACAGTGCACGTAAATCAAAATAAAACTATCTCGAAATCCGTAAAAAATCTCAAAATTCATAAAATCCATCTTGAATTCCTTAAATTCTTCTTGGAATTTGTAAATTCCTTTCTTCCAACGAATTTTCAAACACGTTACTTTTATGGTAATTTTATATAAATAGCCTTTATGATTAAATTTTTCATGAGGATTATATAAATCAAACTAATTTCTTAAAATTCATCCTTTATGGGTAAGAAATGTTACATTTTATTTTAGGGCTAGTTTGAGGTTAGAAAATCATGATTCATAAGATTTCTTGCCCTAATAATGAATTTTGAAAAATTAATTTGATTTTTGGAATCTCATGAAAAATTGAATCATAAAGATTGTTTCTATAAAATTCTAACACAATGAAAAATTTTCTTTTTTTTTGAATTGAACCTGAAACTAACCCTAAAAAAATGACATTTTGACCTTAGATGGATGGATCATCCTAAATAAATTTAATTTCTAGAATCCTAGGGATTTGAAAGTTTATTTTTTTTGTAGTTTGATTTCATAAAATAGTTCAAAAGATTAAATTATAAGTAAGTTCAAAATTGGAGATTAAAATATTAACTTTATCTAAAAAATTGATTACAAGTTAGGGGAAGTGATGTAATTGTATCAAATTAAAAATACGAGGGATGAAATTGCACAAAAAAAAATTAGGGTGCTGGATGCATTTAAGATATAAAATCACCACTTTACCCATAAATAAATAAGCTATAAATATTACAAAAATAAATATATATATATAATTATATAATAAGCAGACTACAGATATTTCATACCTCTACGCAGCAATGATATAATGATCCCCCTTTCAAAATTGGAGGACCCATGTGAATGACGTTTAATTCTGTTGCAGTCCAAGTTGTCGGAAATATTTCGTGAATTTCTTTTTTTATTAATTTTTTTATCTTAACATCCATCATTGAAATATATGAAAGTTACTATTTTTAACAACAAACCAAGATAAAGCCAATAAGGGCTTGTTTGGAAATTCTATTGGGAGAATGATTATAGATTCCGAAATAAATAAGTGAGAAGAGTTATCTCGGTAAGCACGAAAATGGATTTTGGAAGGCAAATGGCCTCCCCAAACAAGCCCTTTGAATCATGCAAATTTATTATCTTTGTATATTTTTTATTAGATAAAAGTGTAAATCTAGTAACGAAGTTATTGATTAGGAGTATACAACATAATTAACTTTTTCATGTATAGATTCAGCAATGATTAATAAGGGTATAAATTCAGCAATGCCATTAACCCACTATAACTCTGTTAATCAATTGGCATATTTTACTATTTTTAGGATTTAGGATTTCATTTTAGAATAATTTAGATGATGTAAACCACTTTTTACTTCACTTTCTCCATGAAAATTTGCTCTAAATAGCTTTATTTTTCCAATGATAATCAAAACCACTAGTTTTTTTATTAACCTTTTTCTTTTATTTTAAAAATTTAAGTAAAAAAATTAATTTTAATTACCATTAGAAAGAAAAAATTATTTAGAGTAATTTTCATAGACAAAGTGAAGTAAAAAGTAGTTTTAATCACCTAAATAATCTCAAAATAAAGTTATATACCCTAAAATATGCCAATTGATTCACGTAGTTGGGAGAGTTAACGACGTTGTTAAATTTACACCCTTATTAATTGATTATTACCAAAATTTACACACTTAAAAAGTTAATTGTACTAGATGCTTATGATCAATAACTTCACTGTTAAATTTACAAATTTACCCTTTTATTTTAAATTATTTAAATCTTTAAAACACAACTATTTAAAACAAAGGACTTAATAGCTGATACTCATGGATGCCTCTAAACTGTCAAAGACAAGTAAAAAATCTTTAAAACATGTTAGATACCCTTTACTATTTTTGAGTTTTTCAAAACAATAATTTAAACATTTTAAAAAAAATCCCCAAAACTTGTTCTAAAAATTTAATCTGCAAAATTGTTTAAGAACATAATAAGGAACCAGTTTCAGTGCATCACGGAGCGCCATGCGTACCGTCCTCATCCGTTTTTTTATTGTTATTATATATTTTAATATATTATTAATAATTAATATAATTATAATAATTAATATATTTAAAATATATTTATATATTAGTATTTTAAATTTATTCTATTTTATTTATTTTTTATTTATGAATTATTGAATTATTTAAAATAATTAATATATTTAAAATTTATTTATATAATATATTTATATATTTAATATTTTAAATTTATTCTATTTTATTTATTTTTTATGGATATGGACATCAGAATCTGGTGCTGGGGTTAGATCTTTTGGTTTAGTAAGATAGGCAGAATCATCTTTTATCTTCTGCCTCTAGACAGAATGATAACATTCCATAGAAAAACACGTTTGTTGATGTGCCTGCTGACTTTCATACTGGAGCTTACCCTGCAACATAAATTGGCAGCATATTAATTCCATTGACCATATGATTATCCATAGGGAGCAAATTTCACAGTTTCAGAGGAAGCATAAGGTATTTGAAGATGTTATTGCTATATAATTAATCATTATAGAATTGTATCTCAAGTATTTTTTTAATATCTGCTTGCAAAATGGAGAGGCTAGAATTTTTTTAATTATTATAAAAATATTAAAAAAATCAATAATTCATAAATAAAAAATAAATAAAATAGAATAAATTTAAAATATTACTATATAAATATATTTTAAATATATTAATTATTAATAATATATTAAAATATATAATAATAATAATAATAATAATAATAATAATAATGGATAAGGATGGTACGCATGACGTTCCGCGATGCACTGAAACTGGTTCCACGTAATAATGTAACATAGAATTGCCTCTTAACTTTTTATTAGCAGGGTCTTTTCACATTTAGTTTCTTCATTCATAGCGAACAAACCTACGCATCTCAATTATTTGGGGAAAAAATTACATACGTTAAGCCTTAATGCAATCCAACAGGTCAGACATCTAAAACCAAACACGCCATCGATCACAATTAGTACTGATGCTTTCTTCCTCAGAGTTTGAACACGCCCAGCACAAGTTTCTGATATATAAAAACATGGAAAGAAGGCATATCACAGTATTTAGTGAAATTGAAAAGACAAGGTAAGTACACTGAGCCGTGTCTTCTAATTCATTCGGAAACCTGATTACATAACCCGGCCTCTGTTACTTGTGCAGGATAATCTTCCTGGGCAATTTCAATTTCTTCTGAGCTTGGTTCTGCCAAATAATAATATTTGAACAAAATGGAAGGAGAAATACTAAGTACAGTTTGTAAGTGTAAGCAAGATGCATGCTATTCTAAATTCGTAACAGTAACGCTACCTTCTGTTTTTCCAGGGCCTCATAATCCGTCCTCTCCGGCCACTTACTCTTACGAAGCTTAATTGGCCGGTTTCCGACATATTTAATCTAAAATCATGACATAGAGGTTGGCATATAAGATTGAGCATCAAACGTCATTCTCAGCTTGCATCTTCAGGATTACAAAACCAGAAATAGTAAAGCTACACACTGGCCAGTGGTATCGTCAACTTTAACAAAAACACACTACTCTCACGGCAGCAGCTCATTGCATGATCCAACATATCTATCAGTTTAAAAATATGATTTTTCTCCGAGAAATTTCAAGCAAGACACGACCCTAGACTAAATAAAAATTAAAACATTACAATACAAATTCTTGTTAAAATTAGCATATAAAAAGATTCCAGTAGAAACACATATTAGAGACTGAAAACATAAAAGTAATTCATTTCCCAAAAAAATCAATTCATGTATAATAACAAAGGTTAATATGCAAAGATATCCATGAACATTCAAAATAAAAGCAAAAATATCATGACCATCAAATATAACCTAACACTGTTAAATACGTATATAACAAAATACCATAAGCCCACCATAAAAAGTGAAGTGTTAGGTTATATTTAATGACTTTATCAGTTTTACACCAATTTTGAATATTCATGATTTTTTTTTTCACATCTTAGAACTATATGATGCTAAACACACTTTTATTGGATTCAAAAGGTATTTTTGCAACTTAACCTTACGAAAAAGTTAGGACAGAATAGTATTCACTTGTACTGCTGTAGGCATCTGTATAACTGACCATTCATTTCTTTAAGAGCGGCAGCAAGGTCAGCAGGATTGGCGAAGCTTACAAATCCATAAACCCTAGTTTTTCCAGTCCGCTTGTCTCCGACGACCTTCAAAATAATCAAATGAGTTTTAGTCATAGAAACAAATTGCCAAGTTTGCAAGCACCGTAAACACGAGTTGAGTTGATTCATTTAGAAGAATGACCATTTAAGATTATAAAATCACTAAAAAAAACTAACTTTAGGATCTCCAGTCACAAATAAGACACCAAAATAAACCCCCTGGGAGGGGACTAATTTCAAATAATAAGATTCTGAAAGTCCAAGCGTGCTAAGCAGTGTCTCAATTGACATCATCAGAATTGCCTTTTAACTTGTTAACGGGCAGCAGCAAGAGAACACCTTAGATGACAAAAAAATGCATCGATTTCAATCATAATGACATGTCTATCTGAATGAAGTTATAAAATAGGGCCTACCTTAAGATTCACACTCTGTTCCTCCAAATAAAGATCTGAAGAGGAAATAAGAATAGTTCACGCTGACATTATAGTTACCAAAAGTACAAGACTTGGTTAGATGAGAGATCCACTTACTCGTGCCATGTTGAAGGAAGGACATCGAGAAAATGCTTTTGAAAGAACATCATCATTCACCTCATTACTAAGATCACCACAAAAGCAGATAATCATCTGCTAAATCCAATATAAAAAAAGACTGTATGATTTCAACTTCTGAGAGAGCGCAGAATTTGGCATCAGCAAGACAAATTCACTGGGCTCGTCTGAAAATGGGGTAGAAAAGTACTTTTCTACAAGTCAAGGTAAACATGTAAAAGAGATTGTCTCATTTTACAAAAAAAACACTGTTGAACGTACATTTAGGGAGTGTAAAAGTGTTGCCAAATACGTTTTTAGATGATTACCTTGAATAATTTAGGTTGACAACTTTTGACCTGGTATTTTTTTTTTAACTTCCGAACAATGGTGTCAAATATTTAGAATGTGGAATGGTAACAGTTCTATTTTAATGTTGTAGCTAAAAGAAGCATAATGATATTAAAATGCAAACTCATCCATTGTAATACAGAAAAAATCAGGTGCAAGCATGCAGTAACAATAGTAATAATTCATTTGGAACGCAATCTATTTATTTTGAGATTACAACTATTATCAAGTAAACACTTCAAGGATTGCTCATTTGTCATGTGTCTGGTTCATAAGCATTATATTTTAGTTCACCTTCCTCTCTTTGAGGCTCAGATATTATTTTGACTGCATTACCTATTCCTACATTTAAAATGAGCACAGGCTACTCAACTAGTGGTTCGAGATGTGGCAGAGGATATAAAGCAGCGACGGGAGCCGGGGACGGATAAAGGGAAGCAGGAGGAATTTGCACTGCCGGCGATGCTGCAGAAGCCGCCACATACTGTGTCTCATACTGCGGAGACAGGGATTGCTGAAGGTGAAAGGGAACGGGGATGTATGAACCGTTGGAGTTGGAGTTGGAGTTGGCCGGTGAATTGCGAAGACACAGAAGACACCATGAATCACAGATGGAAAGAAGCAATTTGTGTGCGATTCAGGTAATCATAGCAGGAGAGCAGGAATGGGAATCGTTTTGACAGTCAGGTTTTGGTTGGTTCTGGTTCGAGTTCGAGAGAGTCGAGTCGAGTCATGTCTCCGGACAAAAGGGTTGGATGTGTCCAGAAATTTCTTTCCGTTCGTTTCTTCTCTTTTAATATTTGCGCCATCAGGTTCTCGCGCCTTCTGACTCAAAAACAACAATCCGATCGTGGGCTTCTGAAAAGAAAACGAGAGTCTGGCTTGAACGATGTCGTCTTAAGAGATACTTGCCCCCTCTCGTCTACATCGACCCATTTTTATGAGCTCAAGAATCATCCGGCAAAGTTCATCTCTGTCTTCCTAACTTTCATTATTACAGTTTTCAGTTAAAAAAGAATCTTGTTGTGAGATCATGACATTTAAGGTGCGAGTCATGTACTAAAATGGGACAATCTATTTTGGAGGGAAAAAAACAAAAATTTGTCAAGCGAGGAAGGAAGCTGGTAAAAAAGGGCAGGAAATAGGAATAGTGTGGTTTGGGTTTAGCAGACTCTGAGCGGTAACACGAACAGATCATGGAGCTGTCATTCCAGCAGGAAGAGGAACCATCTTCATTCCCATAATTAGGGTAGGAGGTGGTGGTCCCCTCAGGGAGACCGAATGCGGTATGAGGATCCCCTAAGTGGCCCCAAAAAGGCGAGCGACGTCAGATCAAGGCGACAGGCAGTACATCAGCGCACGTGGGAGCACGCGGTCTGTGGGGACCACACTGCCCAGGTGGACCGTAGATTGCGGGATCTTTGTACGGTCAGACTTCTTTACTATTATTGCAATCCCGGGAATTATTCACGTCCCCTGGTCCGTTCCGAGATATAGTCCCGTTTGGGAAAGCGTTTTAACAATTTTTTTTAAAAAAAAGTAAGTTCTAACAATTTTTTTTAAATGAGATGATTTTTTTTCCCATAAATTTACATAATAAATAATAAAAATAATTTTTTACTGCTTTTTTAAATGGATATAAGGGAATCCTTAGTGTCACATCATTCATAATCTGTTTAATGAGAATTTTTTAAACGTCCTTTATTGTTAATTTTATATCCCATGAATTTCTTGTAATTATTTATCTTTTTCCATAACTCAATGTTCCACAATACAGGATATCTAAAATATTTTTATCGAACAGAATACGAATGACGTGACACTCTGATAATACCTAAGCATTTTTTGTATTTATAATCTTAAATTTTATCATCAATTAATTAATCATTCCTTTTTGACATCGTCAATTCAACATCGGAGATGGTAGCATATCAATTGCAGTAAGCCGGTAAATGTGATGAACTGGGTTCAAATTTCACATGGAATATCACGGGCTTACTCTTTTTCTGTTTGTGTGGTGTTTAGACACTCCCTTTCTAATAACAAAATCAATCTAAAACCCTTTTAAAATGTATTAGGTGCAAGCTAAATGTAGTGTGAGAATTTAAGGGTAAGTATGTTTTGGATAAACAGAAGAACTTGAGTATTGAAAACCAGTTCCTACCTCTTTTACCAACCAAATATCCACCACCAATAGAAAATGCATATTTTTCATTTATATTCCATGATTTTCAACGAAGTAAACGGCCCTTGGATAATTGTGAAAGCCTTTGAATAAAAAGCCTCTCTTTTAACGGAAATGAACAGTCCGGATGAGACAGTCCAAGGTCATCGGCCAGCTAGCTACCCTACGAAACCGCTTTTCATCGTGATTGTTTTATTATTATGTTTAAATCAAGTTGCACACACATCAAAATAAAAACTCTTATCACTGGGTAAATTCCTCTTCTGATTATCTTTCTCAAGCCGTTGTCCCGTCATGGGGTTAGGCAAATAGCTTCGTTCTCCTTTGATTGTGGATCGACACATCACCACCATTTCAAGCTGCGACGTCAGGTTTCGTCCCCCCTGTCCCACGCAGATCTCGCAATATCCTCTTTCAACTACATACCTAACCCCACATTTGAATTCTTGATTATTTTCTCCACTAATCTACTCCTCCAGTGATCACTACTATTCTATGCACTTTTGGCCAATTTATACACAAGACTTCAGTATAACGTTCTCGAGGGACGTTTCCTTCTGAACGATCACGAAGTGACGAATCAATTTACTTATACAAAAATTAATCAATTAAAGAAAGAGCCACATCATATCACTCGAACTCAATGAAGCCATACAAGCATACATACGTCGAAAACACATCCAGCAACCAGCAGCTATATGTGTCCGTGTGCGCGTCATACTGTTGACTCACTGGAATTAATATATAGATCGGTCACTTGTCTAAATCTCATCCATTGCTAAGTATAATCATTTACAATAAGAACAGCAATTTGTATTAGACAAGGTACAGAACCCGGCTCACAGATACACTACATTTGTATGTACGTGTCGTGATATTTCAGCTCAAACAGTTGTCGCCTCTTCTGCACAACTTGTTTAGATAGTCGTTCGCAGAACGATGACAGATTTTAAGATAAACATGTAAGAGGAATTTTATTTTAATAAGCGCATGAATAGATTTTGGGACGACAAACCCATTGATTACTCGGGCGAGGGTTCCTGTGGGAATTCGACCTCTTTTCCTGTTTCGCCAGTCATAACAATTTCAAGGTGCAAGGGGTTTCCCATTCCTCGACGATCTAAACCAAAAAAGACGTCTTCCAAAAAAACAGAAACAACTTTAAATCGCAGGTGCTTAAATCCTTCGGCTCTTGCTAGTTACTTCAGCAACTTAGAACGATCACGAAGAGAGACAGGGTTTTTTTTTGGGGGGTACCATATATGGTGGACACAAGGATATTTATTTCTGCTTCTCCGATCCAATGATCAGCAGTTCAGCACTAAAAAGGAGTAGCTGTAGCAGCATTAGTGTTATTCGGGGAAGGCAGTAACTTGGGCTTGGGTCTTTTCCTCTTCTTCTCGTAGTTGACTC
>JANTPZ010096997.1:0-10139 GCA_025593235.1 Vachellia pachyceras
TCTTTATTATTTTTATCATACTGATGTCATTTTATTTTGATTTTAGGTTTATTGAATATTTAATACCTATCATGTTCCAGCTATCATTTCGTTATCAACATTTTTCTCCTGTTTCAAAATATAACATTAATAATTCAAAAATTAACATATATTTAATATTAACATTTCTACTTTAAAATTAAAAAAAATAATAACAAATACATTCATTGCTCAATTAAATTTAATTGAATTAAATTATGAAAAATTTAAACATGAAATTATTTTAAAACATTATATCAACAAAAAAGTACTTTTGGCAGGATATTTATTTTTAGAAATTTTAAATAGCATTTGTAGCGGTTCAATAACCGCTACTAAAATAGGCGTCAAAATTTTAAGTTTTATTTACTGTTACTTTTAAAGTTTACCGCTAAAATTTAATAGCGGTTACAAAACCGTTACAAATTTAATTAAATTTTTTAATATGAAAATTTAAATTTTCCCTCCAAAAATTAGTAGCGATTTTTCTCTATGTGTAGCGGTTATGTATAACCGCTATAAAATCGTTTGCCACGCTGAGTTTTGTAACGGTTTATAGAACCGTTACTCATGCTGTTAGTAACGTTTAAAACCGCTATAAATACAATAAATTAACCGCTGCTAAAACATGTTTTTTTTTTTTGTAGTGTTAGCCATCCCACGCATATAATGAAGATGGATTTTAACTGTCTCTAATCAACGAGTTGATGGCTTCTATAGAGTCAGAATAATTCTTGATTTTACAAATACTCACAAACCTCTAGTCCAATCACATGCAATCCCATTTGGGAATCGTATCCCTAAAAGTCATTAGGCTACACAATATTAAATATAGAACTTAACAGAGTGGTTGAGAGTTAGATGAGAACTTGAAAATGCGGAAGTTTGACCCGTGGAACTGGTTTGTGCCTACGGGTCAATATGAAAGAGTGACAAGTTGAATTGAAAAAAGGGACCGTTTTGATATACATACATTTTTTGACCCGCACCCGTTTACTTGAAGGTTAGCTTACATACATACATATGTGTGTGTAATATTTTTATTTACTTAATAAGTAATATGTTTTTTCTATATTTATATAATAGTTTTTCAAACAAATATATAATATACATTTTTCAATATATATAATATTTTTAACTATGTGATATGCATACTATTATTTGTTTAAAAGGAAAATATGAATAAAAAAGATTATAGGAAAAAAATTTAAAAGCGGTGGATTTGGTTGGTTAAATTACATTCGACAAATAGGTATGTATTTTCAGTCTAGATTGTTGAGCTGTAAATCCGTAAATTAACACAAGTAACAACTCTAATTTGATGTTTATTCTGTACTTACACCATACATTATCTTTTATAGGTTGTGATGACGTGGGACTGTTATGAGCATATACACCCCCCATGTTAATTAATATGAAGATTCAAAGATGCAAGGTTTTCTTTTCACACAGCTCATACCATTTGAATTTTCCATTTTTATGTCTTCCATCAATTTCATTGAAACAGAGCCATCATCACATATCAATTCTAACCAACAATCTTAAATTTTCCCTCTCCAAGATGACAACTTTGTTTTAAGATTGAGGATGACGTGAGAGAAAAGTAGCCTTATTATTAATTGCTCTTGTATGAATAAGAAGATTTGGCTCTATATACTCCATTGCTCTGCTGAAACAGACGTTCTTGGAGCACAAGGCTTTGGATTTAATGATTCCCATTTCTTCATTTGATGCTTCGGAAAATTAACAGGATAATAAGATCATAAATATTTAGAATATTTAAGAGTCCAAAAATGCCCAATAATATAGCTCCTTATTCATAAATAATAGGTAGGTAGCAGTATATTTATTTGAGAAATATTTACATACTCCCATAGCGTCACGTCATCTATACTTTGCACAATGAAAATGTTTCAAGTATATACTATTGTGGATGCTATATCTCATAAATTTCACATAACTATTTCTCAATAAATATCTATTATAATGGTAATAGAAAATGAGAAATTTACGTGATATGGAACATTTTCATTAAATAAATTATAGATGATGTGTTACTTCGAAATTATGTAAGTATTTCTTCATGTATAATACATTTCATAAATGTAAATAGATACACATATACATATACACACAACAAATCCTAATTAGTTTGAAGTGGCTAAAAGGGCTTGCGATTGCTTCTCATAACGAAAACCATTAGCCATGGAGTCATCAGCAGACCAAACAAAGATCCCATGAAGCTTTTGTTCACTCTTAAGTCTATGGCAAGCCGTGAAGAATCCACCTCCTGGGCTCAACCCTCCACTTCCATCACTGATAAAGCTCACCAACACCTTCCCTCCTTCATAATTCTTGTTCTGTGTGTTGAAGTAATCAATAAACTGAGACACACTTGTTCCTTTGTCGTACGCATAGAATTGAAAGTTGACGTAGTCTATGATGTTCCCATACTTGTTCCAGAACGCCTTGTAATGGCTCTGAACTTGGGGATCATCATATGGAGCGATTGAAGCGAACTTGATGACGCCATTGTTCTTTAGGGTTTTGATTAAGCGTCCGATGCACTCGGAGAAGGTGTTTGGATCTGATTTGAAGTGTTCGTAGTCTATGTCGATTCCGTCGAGGTTGTACTGTTTGATTATCTCTGTGAGTGATGAAACTGCGTTGGAAACCCATGAATCAATGGAAGATGGGTTGAAGTATGCATGACCGCTTGCGACGCTGTCTCCTCCAAGACTCAAAGCCACCTGAAAGAAATTTAATCAATACACACACACACAGACCACGTACGATTGATTTGATATTCGTATTATTGATATAAACTGAAAGTAATTAATTATTGTGTTATGTTGTAAGGTACGTACCTTGACGTTAGAATTCTGGGTTTTAATGGAAGAAACTTGGGAGGGAGTGAGATTAGTGTCCCAGAAAACGTTGAACTTGCCGTTGGTGGGAGAAGGAGAAGAGGAGGTATCATAGTCAATAGCGAATGAAAGAATGAAGTGAAACTCGACATTTGAATTGATAGGGACATCGGAGAATTTGACGTTGTTGAACTCAGCTCCTATGTATTCTCGAAAGAGGCTTGTGGGGAAAGCTTGAATTGATAATGCAACGAGGAAGAAGAAGAATGCTTGAAGGAAGCAGAACTTGGAAACCTCCATATCTTTTAGCAATTAAGGAAGAAGATTTCAGAAACCGCTGATTGGTACGAGTAAATGGCACAAGGTGGATACATCTTATATAGTATATATAATATGTAGGAATCATAAAAAACGATTAATATAATAAGCCAATGATGGATTCCACAACCACAACGATTGTTGTGTTTACTTTGAAATTTCCTTTGTTTTCATGGAAAAGGAACAGACAGAATTATTAAACATTCACCAATCAATTGCCGTTTCGGTGCATCTGTTTGATAAGGATGTATATTCGGTATATAGCGCTTTCTTTCCGATCATTTGAATATTTTATATATGTTTTTGTACTTCAAACTTATGAGAAGGCTTATTGGTTTCATTTTTATTTTCTACTACGACCTGTTTGGAAATACGGTAGAGAAATAATTTTACTATTAATGAAGTAAATGTGTGATGAAGATTATTTCGTTTTACCGAAAAAGCTGTTAAATGCACGTTTGGCTGTTCAAAACGTGGTTCCAAACAGAGATCATATCATAAGTTCATTAGTTTACGAGTTTAAGGTCAAACAGGTAGAATGGATTTGGTTGAAACGGCACCGCTTGTGCCTCACTGTTTTGGAAAGGCACAAATACATACAAGCAAACATTTTGAACAAGAATGATAATTTGGACAAGTATTTATATTTTCAGGGGCAAAAAAAATATAAAAATGGGCCAACTTGTTGTTTAAGTTAATGAACCTTAACTGAAGATTAAGTGGCCCAAACACAAATAACTCACTGTTACAAAGGCTGCAGAAATTGCAACTCACCCATTTTTTTGATAAGTGACCCTACCACCAAATTAGGTCCATATTCTTAAGGCTTAAGGGCAAGGTTGTTCTTCTTCTTGATGAAAAAGAATATAATAACTAACTGAAATTGGTCTAATAAAAATGGTTATTTCTTTATAACATGGTGAATCAATATTCAAATCATATTTACATTTAGCGTCTGACAATGCTTCAAACATGATTGCCTTTAGTAAGAGGATATCCATACTTAACCCAAAAAAATAAAGATATCAACCAATAGAGATTGGATGTAACGGAAAATGTTAATATCTCGTAATATGACAAACAAATATTTAAATCTCGATTATGATAAATGTTTATATTTAGTATCTAACAATACTTTTGAAACTGAATTCTCTCTCACAGGAGGATTTGTAAAAAAAAAAAAGATACATAAGAACCACCGAAGAAGTATGAAAATTTCAAATGGTCCTTGAATTATCTTTTTCTCCCCTGACTAATAGGTTGCTCCCCCCTTCTTTCTCTCCCTCTCTGTTTTTCAATCCCTTCTGTTGGATAAGCGGTGGGAGAAGTGATTTTTTATAGAAGTTATTTTGGAAAAGGAATTTTGAATAGAAGTTAAAAATGTAACGTGATTTATGTTTGGATTAGCGGTGGGAAAGTAACTTTTTAAAAAAAGGAGAAAGCATTTAAATAAACATTAAAGAATTGATTTTTGTTGCCAATTTACGTAAAAAGACATGAATCTCATTAAATGTCACATATTCATATATATTTTATTTTAACTATTTGTAATAATTTTGAGGAAAAATACAATGATAAAAATTAAAAAAGAGTAAATGGAAATATATGTAAATTAAAATTTATGAAAAAAAGAAAATTCTTTCCACTAACTACTAATACCACATAACTAATTGGACCATAGTTCTACTAATTAATTAAATAACATAATTAATTGGGAAACCTAATCTTAGAAGAAAGAAACCAAAAACTAAATAAAAAGAAAAAGAAAATAGAAGTCATCCCCAAGTACAATGTAGCATCCAAATGGTAGAAACAGGGTACTAAGGGAACGAAGGTCTTGCAGATGTCGACGCATAGAATCATCTTCTTTGTAGAACAACTGCAACGGCTTGGTGCTTTGATGAGGCTGTGAGGCGATGAAGAGAGCTTCAAGAAGACGATCGACGCTAATTCTGATATCTGCGATGATTCGGGCAGCTTGGCCCAGCCTATCCATTGCTAGCGCCACCTGCTTGGCGGAAGAAGGGGTGGATGTTGAGTTAACCATTGCAGTCACCATTGGTCCGGGAATGGATTTGCCGATCATGCATGACAGCGATCGATATGAACTCGTGCGCGATACTGAGTTAGAAGGACTTCAACATTTCAACCTGGTTTATCCTTTCAGCCTTTCTTGTGCTGAAGCTCCATGGATGCTAAAGAAAGTAGTTGTACAAGTATGGTACCCGTCAGCTCCGCAAGCAATCCATCAACAGGAGAGAGAAAGGGATTAAAGAGAGAGAAGGGAAAGTGTGTGGATGGCCTCCAGCAAGGAGTCAAGCTCCGAGAACTGATATCCCTTCCACCGATCAAGTGAAGAGTTTGTCGGCATCTGGTGGCGTAGGCGAATGCGTGAGAGAGAACGCCTGACAGTAGATAAGCGGTGCCAGGAAACGGACCCAAGAGTAGCTTCTTATCAAAAGCCGCTTTTGTCCCCTTTCCCTCCAAAAGCTCCTTTTGAGTCAACGTGTCTCCAAACAGTCAGAAACCTCCTAAAGCGCTTTTAATCTTGCAAAAGCTCCTTTTAAAGCTGACAACGTGTCTCCAAACAGTCCCTACGATGTATATATCAACTGCGTACTATGAAATATATTTTCTATGATGTAAACTCTTGTGGACAAAGCAAAAAAAGGAATGACAATGGATAATTCAGAGAATCTGAAGAGCAGTTCGTAAGTCTGTACTTACCTCCTATGTGAATTAAGAATATGAATCATTGCCTTGATGACATATTATATTGCCAAAAAACGCAAAGATTCATCTTTTTCAAGGACACTTTGGTTTAAACGACATGTTCCTAGAGAAGAAGCTGAATATAATCGGCAACGTAAGTAGATGACGACACCTGATGGTGCATGTATAGATCTAGTTCTTTGAGTGGCACACAGGCAAAAGAAAAGTGGTGAATACAGCAGCAAGCATATTCCAGCAGCAGGAACCTTGAAAGGGAACCAAATCACCTGGATTTTATACTTTCTAGACTGAAACAACACACTTTGCTACTCACTATTATTTGCTTAGCTCTAGCTATAAAGAATCAGAACAGGCAGCAAAAGAAAAGTGAGAATTAATATAGGTATGTATCATCTTTTTTAATAGCTTGTCACTTTATTGCACCTATGTATAATATGTGTGCGCTCAAATTAAGCGTCTTTGCTTCATATATAGGGAGAACTAAAACTTGGTTTGTGCTCAAACAGTTGTTAGGCCTGTTATAGTTCATGCCCATAGTAGTTATTCAATGTTAATAGAATGAAAACATATTTTCTCTTTCATTTTTATGAAATCCATATCTTGATTCGCAGATACAAGAAGTCATGGGCAAATTTTTCAGAATATCAAATGAAACCATAGAATCTCGTTCTTCAACAACAGGCCATGGAAGAATCTAAGATAATCCATTAAAAAAAAAGAAGAATCTACGATCTCTGAAACACTTGTTAGACACCAGAGACCTTAATTCGCCATCATTCAGCTTCTCAAACTTCGATGATTCATATGGCCCTCCTTCTTCTCTATCACTGCCTCCTCTTATTTCACAGGCTCCTCAGCCCACTTCTGCTTCTCCATATAGCTTAGACCTCCAAGCCTCTCTGAATATTCTGTTGGTTATATTGATGGGAATGGTTCTTTGAAGAGTATAAGAAGAAGAGATAAAGAAGATGAAAAGGAAAGTTGTGCACAATATCTCCAAGGCATAATTCACCCCCACATATTTCTATATTATAGGGTGTACGTTGAGTTGACTGGTGAATTTCATGCAGGATACAATAGAGACTCTTGAATATAGATTGCACTCCCTATATTCAAGCCAAGACAATAAAGGCTTTTACAAAGTGATAATTTATCTTTTTCTAAGTGTACACTCAAAGAGAAAAGCAATGAGTTTGGTACTGTTGCGAAGAAAATTGTGTGTAGAATTATGTGTCCAAATAGGGGATGGGGAAGGCATTTATAGAGGATGGAGAGATGTCTTGAAGTAGTACCTTTTGGAAATAATGTCTCTTCAATTAAAAGTCACAACCATACCATTTCAAAAAGTTACAACCATAATTACTTTTCAATGAAAAGTTGCACCTTTATGGTATGTATGGATAGATGACTTTAGAATTATAACCCCATATACACCCCTTCAAATAAACTAATTAATTTATAAATTAATTAATTTATAAAGACACACCTTTATGAAAAAATCACATCTCTTCCTTTGAAAAATTACATCTTTTCATTTTTGAAAAATACTCCAACATATTCCCTCATTAACCATTACCCACATCCACCTCCACTTCTGGGAAACACTCAAAGCCCAAGCTCAAGCACACCGACAAAGCACAGCGAGCAATAGTGGCGGACCCAGACCCTGGTTTAGAGGGTGCAAACTATTTTTTTATAAAATAAGTTTGACTTATTTTTAATAAGTTTCGAAAAGAATTTGAGCAAAAATTTAGTGGGTTCAAAATTAGCAAATGAGTGAGTGTAAAATAAATCATATTGTACTAATATATACATAATTTTCTAGAAGTCAGGGGGTGTGGCTGCACCCCCTCAAGACCAAGTAGGTCCGCCAATGGCCAGCAGCTTATGTGCCTCCTAACGTTTATCCTCCACCTCCACCTCCCCCTCCATTGGTGGCGACCGGGTTGGCTCCTCCACCGCCGCCACCGCTTAATAAAAGGCCACAGTCTACAGGTCACCGGTGTGTTGCGAAGCCCATCGTGCCCGACGGATAACCAAACAGGCCTGGACTATGCGTGCTGGTCAGGGGCGGACTACAAGGGATTCAGCCCAATGGGCATGATATTAAAAAAACAGAGAGTTGTAAATATCAATTCAATATGGCATAATATTTCAATTGCAAACTAAGAGTTATATTTAAAATTTAAACACCTTATTTATAATGGAAACGGCTAAACTTATAATCGTTTGAAACTTTGGAATCAATATATCTACACAACTCATGTTATCATCCATTTTTTTTTCTGGGACATTGTCCCTAAGTTTTTTTATTTATTAAAACACACACTTGTTTTTATTTCTTTTAATGATGGGACAAAGAGTTATCCTCCGTTGCTTTACACTTTCCTCTTTAAACCTACTGAGCATACCAATAATTTCTCATGGCTGGCAATATTGGTAAGTGAACACACGAAAGTTCGTGGTTGCTTCTTTTTTTCTTATTTTTTTAAATCATGGTTGGAAATTTTTTTATTTAAAGGGAGAAGCACTAATGGTTTACAATGGCAGGATCCAATGCGTGATCTCCCACTTAAAAGATACCTTACAACTAAGTTATAAGACCTTAGGTCATGATTGGAAATCTTGGATTGTATACATTGTATATGTAGTTAATATTTTCTTACAAAAAAATATAAAAATGGAGATTTTTTTGTGACAAACAAGGTGCGAAATTTTAATGAGGAGTATAAGATAAGAAGAAACATGAAGGATTCGAGTTCTCAATTCAGTGAAAAATTATAAGTTACAAAATATATTTTTTATAAGAATTACGAAGCATGATTAAATTTATAGAAAAGGCAACGATGTTATGGATATATATATATATATATATTGCCCCTATGTTATGGATAAAGATGTAATAGCTATAATGAATATTATAGAAAAAAGATTCAAAGACGGTTCATTTGAAATTTTGAATCGTGGCATAGTTACAACCTCCAAGGTTAAGATAGGTGGACAAAATTAGGAGTAGCTAAAATTTCAGGTTGGCTTTATTGGACAAAGAGATTTATAAATTAGGACAAACAGATTCTTGTACTTAGGGGTTCAAAATCTCTGTTTAACTGCGACCCTCTTTCAAATTTGTCAATATTATGTAGGAATATTCTAAAGTTCTGGGAAATATTAGAGTCCGAATAGAATGCAACATACATAAGGCCAAAATAATTATATATAAAAAGGAAACAGAGAGAATAGGACATTAAAAAAATATTATATTGGGCTCTCTTTCTCTATTTTCTGAAAAAGAAAGATAGAAGATCTGTACCTTTTCATAAGATCTAAATAATTGAATTGTGTAAATCTAAGCTTCTGGTCCACAGGTGCAGGCATTATGGTTTGAAGCTTCAAGAGGGAAAAACAAAAGATTTACAGCTTCCGGTATGGAAAGGTGGATCTAAAGTGATCACTCCACTAAGTCAAGTGAGTGTGTAGAGAGAGAGAGAGAGAGAGAGAGAGTTTGAGTATCTTGCCCATGCCAGTGACTGACTTGAACTCCTGTAAGCACCCCCTGATTGGCCTCAGGCTGATCGGCGGAGCTTAGCAGGGGAAATAGGATTTGAGGAGGAGGATAGCCATTTGCCTGAGTGTAACTTATGCCAGCATGCTAAAGGAAATAGAGGAAAACTGCATCGTACTGATGGAAGGTTTTCAGGGGAAGTGTCATTGAAAGCTAGAGAAGAGGACTAGATGATGGATTATGATCTTGGAGGACAGGAAATAACAGAGGAACCTCTTTCATATAGGTAAGCCTTGAAGCCAAAAACGAGAAAGGAAAAGAAGCAAGAAAGAACGCTTGACATGGAGGAAGATTGGGACGGAAGCTTATTATTTTGTGATCAGGAAGAAGTAATGAGGGGTGTGTCAATCATGGAAGGTGACAAGGGGCCAGTTCTTAATTTTTTAGAAGAGGAAAAAAAGATACTGGAGAGATATTGGCAGAACACGCTTATAGTCAAACTTCTGGGAGGCACCATGGGGTTTATGCAAATGAGGAGGAAAGTGCAAGCTATGTGGGGAAAATTTGGGAAGGTGGAACTGAACATTATTGAGAATGGTCTTAATGTTGGCCTCCTTCACGAACATGGATGATTATTTCTTTGCTTTGGAGGATGGCTCGTGGCTGATACAAAACCATTATCTAACAATTCAAATGTGGAA
>JANTPZ010097003.1:0-10381 GCA_025593235.1 Vachellia pachyceras
CACACAATTCATCATACTGTCGTCGTTTTCACTCAAAAAATTGTGTCCCCGGACCCCTCCCTCCCTTCTCCTTCATAAAGAAAAGTAAGCAACATTCTTATTACTCCTTGCATCATGATGCACCATTATATATCCTTACCTTTCTCTAATCTTCATTACCACCTCATTAATTCACTCTGATTAATTATCTATTCCTAGCTAGTGCCCATGCACATACATGTCATTGTGTAACCCTTGCTCCAAAGCATAAGTTGCCTTTCTAGAAGTATTAGAGATCGCTTGGAAATGCATTTGATAACAGTTTTTATGGATTCCAAGGTAGAACCTAGATTTTGGAGAGTACATTTTGGTGAATAGTTTTTATGGATTTCGAGGTAAAACCTAGGTTTTAAAATATTGTGTTTGAGAATTTATTGGCTTTTACGGAGTTCGAGGAAAAAAGTAGATAGGAAAGATAAAGAAAGAAAGTATGAATGAGAAAATAACTTTTTTAAAATATAGGTTTCAAACCGAGATTTTGTATTCAAAATAGCTTTTCAGAAAAAAAAATTATATTTAGACAAAACCTGAATTTTGTATAGAGATTCCAAACAAGCCCTTAATCCTTTTGAGAGGAGTGCTACCCCGTTCACACGTTGTCCAATAAAAATATTACAATTATTCTATTTTATGGATATCATCTCTCATAAATTTCTGTTGATCATTTCTCCTTCTATACAATTTATTATAATAGATATTTGTGGGAGCCATAGGAAATGACGGTTTTAAGGTTTTCATTGAATATATCATAAATGATGTGATACTCTGAGAGTATGTAAGTATTTCTCTAATTCTTTATCCATGTTATAAGTCTCTCAGAGAGTAATCAATGATCCTGCCCCTACAGTTAATGATAAAGTTAAATATGATTCATATTTTTCCTGTAATTAAAACAAATTTAATTAGTTAACCACACTCTATTTGAGTTCCCGTGGGATGATTAAATTAAATTAAAATATATTTTAGACCAGAAAAAATATGTCACATTTAAGGTTGTCAAACTCACAGTGTCAAACAAAATCATGACATGAGATATACCTGTGAGAGTTTAGTTTTACTTTTACCAACAAATAAATATTAATAAAAGTATAGAAGTAAATTACTAAAATAAAAATTAATTTAATTTAAATATATTTCAAATCAAAATAATTAAAATTAATCCATCAGCATTCATAAATTTTTTTTATACTGCTACATAAATTTTCTTGTTCGACATAATTAATGGTCGAACAAAATCATGTAATAAAATGTAATTTTCGATATATCCTACATGATAGTGAAGTCGAATTTTACATATATCTCGATCAAGTGAATTTTTTTAGAACTTGGAGTATTTCACCCTAAACTTAAGACTAATATCTATTATTAGATCGAGAGCTTTAAAGATGAAAATCCTTCAACTAAATGTACCTCTTATAATTTGAAGTTGCGTTCTTTTTTCTGCGGATGTGAGATTGCTTTTTCGTGCGCTAACTATGAATAGGTCTATTCATCATTAACAGACAATAGCCGTTAATCTATTGCCTACATATCGACGTTAAAAGTGGAATATGGTTTTATTCATTCATACATGAATGGACTCGGATTCTGTCCCTGTCAAGAGAATATATAGTACCGATTAGCTAGCCAGCCTTTATTTTCTTTTTCTCTTCTGATTAACACACACAAATAATGTCCGCAATTAAGTATTGGTCCATATCAAATATAAATATTCAACCAACTCTCCTAATCTTGTAACACATTAAATTTATATTTCTCGATTTGTTCTTCTCAAAAGTGTTTTCAAAGTAAACAGTTTCTGAGAAAGCTACTACTCATTCAGAATATTTATTCTAGATTGCTACCTGCCAGCTAGGGTTCATTATATTGTGGACGATAATTAGTTTATTTATATATTATCAATCACTCTGCACGTAATTCTTATACTCTTCATGCTGTAACGAAACATAACTAGAAAAAGGCAAAAACCTTTGGGTTTTCTAGGGTAAAAAAAAAGAATTGAGGATAAAATATACCAGATCTTCATATCTTGAAATCTCAATCACTCGAAGATCTTGTGACCTTTTAGCATTGGAAGGAGCTCATCATCAGATATATTTTCTCATTAATTTCGCCCTTCTTTTCTTAAAGGGTGGTTTGCATCGGATTAAAAAAAAAAAAATATTTTGAACAGTGCTTTTGTCCTTTTTCATATTGGGATATCAATTATTTAGCCTGTGCAAGATAGGATATTTCATGAAATAATGCAAATAAAAACAGGTGCAATAATGAAAGGGCTTTCCAATTCTGGATCGCACAGTACATAGCTATCGTGTGAAGGCCACGCTGAGATCTTTCGAATTTTTGGAAGACGATGGAGTATTTACACAGAAATGAGCAAACGATGACGAGACGAATCAAATACGCGCATGAAGATAGGGATAGGGTTAGGCAGGAGGGTATATAATTTAATGATGAATCGTTTCATTGTATCTCTTTCTAGTTAAAACTTATCTTTTCTGCGTTTTTGAGTAGAGGGCCTCTTTGGAGTTAGAAGCCATTATTTTAGCGACTATAAAGCTTTTTCTCTCTCAGAGAAAAACGACAATGAAAAAGGTGCACGCTTTAGCAACAGAGTCCCTCAAGTTCAAATAAAGCAGCAAGGCCCCAAAGTACAAGGGAGAATCACCTTTCTTTTTCTTCACTTGAAACCAGTTATATGTATATATCATTCCTTTCTCTAACTTTCTACTTTTCCTCTTGTTATTAGTTTATTAGGCATTAAGAGTTGTAACTAAAACATTATATTTATAAATCAATCAAACCCGCCTTTTCTATCATTGTCCCCGGCCCCTGGTTAGTGACTGGTGACTCAAGATCGATATGTATTCCGGCAGCTTAGGCTTTAGTTAGAAAAAAACAGATTATAGTGCAACCGAACGTATGGAAACTTCTTCTTTTTGTGATCTTCATTAAATTTACAGCTCAGTTTCCAACTTCCTAGTGTCATTGTTTTCAATGATCCATGATAACGTAAGGCCTGTGACTTTGGTGCTTAAAAGTTCGTTAAAAGAACGTGGCAGATAGAAAATTGAAAATGATGGGGGCTAAATGATATTTTGCTTAATTATACACAAAGTGGTTGCTTGGCTCTCGACTTCGTCTTTCCCTTTGTCTCAATGCTTTGGCTGGTGTCTCATCTATCGGCTCGTATATTTTTAGATGGGGCAAAAATTATTTTGCAATGTTTAACACATATATAAAAATATCGATTAGTATTGGCTTTATGAAAATGAAGTTAGGATCGGTTATACTGTTTGACCATGCATGGCAGATAGATTCGTGAATATCATATCAAGTTTTATTATAAGAAGGGAATCAGGGCCACATCAAGTACCCAAAAAAAAAAGAAGCTGAAAGAGGTTAAAAACGTATATAGCTGTATAAAAGATGACGATGATAATGATATTGAACCCTAAATATATATATTCATTTGATTTTCATAATAAGAGTGCGTTTGTCACATTTTCGCAGAAATGCGAGCTAGGGGTCACACTGTCGAATTTGATTGCAGTACACAGATAGACAAGGGTTACTGTCTTATGCTTGCCTTTGATAATATAAATGAATACACTCCTTCAATCCTTAAGACCTGTTTAATTAAAGGACTTGTTTAATTAATTTTATCAAATTGAGATAGTTAAGTTATTAGTTGATTATCATAGATATGACATGTCTTTCCAAAATACCTTAACTCAAAATGGTCTATAGTTTCAATTATTGCAGTATATATAAGAAACACCTACCATCTTACTGAAGAAATATTAATAAGAGTACTTTAATTGAAAAGAAAGATAATAAATATAGTATATAGACTTTATATCTATAACAAACATCAATTTTTCAACTAGATTTTATATGAAGTACGTGGTGATGACTTATAGTATATATATACACACACGCACGTATTAACCAAGTTATCGCTGTGATGTTAAATCGAGGTCTCGTATATAGTACGAGACTTAAACTTTCAACTAAACTGATTCACTCACACACACGTGTGTGTGATTTGAATGATGAAGACTGTGGCCAGGGGAGTAAACTTTAACTTACTAATTCAGCTGTTAACCTGATATGTTTGGTCATGGACTATTTATATGGCAAAAAAAAAAAAAACAGTAATGGCCTATTTAAGCATTTTAGAAGAGTGGATATTTGTCATCCTCGTGATGAGTGGTGGCCGTACCCAGTCAATTCAGCTAATTATGCCCGGAATCCAATATCATTTGTGCTATACATTTACCATATATATATATTTAACACACGCCATGATTATGATTGACGACTAAAGAAGATCTGCATTTAGGGTCCTGTCTTTCAAAAATATTGAGAGCTCGATCTCGAGTACCTGATGCGATTTATTGAATTGCCTGACTTCAGTGGGTGACTTGCCTAATTTTGCAGAGAACATGTCAAGAGTTTTATCACACCAGTCTTTGCCTTGAAAGGGAAAAGAAAACCGATGGCTACCCCCATTCATGCACAAAATACTTTTGAAAAAAAAGGCTTGCTTGGTATTTAATTTCTTCACTGTCAAGCATTTACATATTAACGGTCCTTAACTGCTAAACGAGTAGTCAAAAGAAATTGAAAACGTTGAGTAGCAGTAGTACTGTTTCAGTCTTGATCTAGGTCATCATGATCATTGCTTCTAAGTTGAAATCTGCCCGTTCAGTGTGTTAATCTTACTTGATAGTTGAACTTAGGGTTTGTCTGGATTAAACCAGGCTCATATTTCAGCTTACTTTTATAAACTGAAGTCCGAGTCAACCTTAGTTAGTGTAGTATGATTTCTCCTTGGGCGGGCTTTTATGAAAAAAGTTGGCTTACCAAAATCTTGTTTGAACGATTTTTAATTTTAGAATGCTTGCTCTCCTAATCCTACTTATAAATTATCTCTAGCATGTTTTACATAAATTCAATGAAAATTTTAAATTATATTAACCCTACATTAAATTTAACAACTTTCTAATTCTATCATTATTTAGTTAATATCACTTCCAGTTTTTAATATAAATTTAATTGATTTTTTTGGGATATTAATGAAGTTAATTAATTAATTGATATAATTATCATTTTTATTTAAAATAATTTGTCTAAAACTAACGTATAATATAATGATACACATGTATATTTCATAACATATATTATAATTAAGTAATATATTTAGCTTTTTTAGTCTCTCTAAAAAAATCAATTAGTTTTTTCCAAGAAAATCAATCGGCTTTTATGTTAATGACCAAATGTAGTATATATTGCACTTTATGAAAACAAAGTCAGCACATAAGTGAATGGGTAAAATTATATATTTATATGAAAAATTAATGGCATGATAAGAACAATTAATTCCTCCATCTCTTTGCCTTATAAATAATATTATAGAACCAGTGCTGACTTATATCGAACGGCTATATCATTTTTGCTTCTATGTCAAATGTTTATGGGTATTTTTTTCATCTTAAAAAAGTATACATTGTTGGACGAAATTTAGCAAAAATATCCATTAATCCTAAAATAAATTTTGCCATGTACTTAAATTTCGTGACGTTTCTAGTAATATATAACGTGGAAAGTCGTGAAAACTGGGAAGTGGGTATAAAATGTCATGTAGACCAAAATCTATACAGAAGTGGCACTCAATTAATTGAGATATGCACTCAGTACATGGAAATCACTGAGTGAGGTTATTTATTTAATTTGTCGTTTTGGATGAAAGCAGATTAATTAAGTCCTGTAATTTTTATCAGCTTGGGAAATGGATTGCCGACCATAAAAGTAATTAAGGCTTAGCCAGCCTATCCTCCATCCAATCTCTTGGTTCGTTTAAGCATGTATTTGGGTTTGTCTTAATGCGCATGCCAAAGATCTCTTACTAAAAATGGCCATACATGTTTCTCATCTAGTTCAGATTGATTGATGGTATTGCCATCACCTCAATCCTGAGCCAGAAATATTGGTGCACTGGTTCTTGTTAGCACCAACGGACAAACTACTTTCTTTTTTAACATGAAAACCAGGTCGCATGTTGCAGCTTAACATGCATATTAGATAAAAGTACGGTATAAATACCTACATGTCCCACAGACTGAAGATCAGTCATTGAAATGCTTAAATCCTACGTATTTGCCCATCTGAGAATCCATAGGAAAAGTGAACTTAAGTAAGCAGAGGTATGCATGTGTGAGGGGTTTTATCTTTATTTGTATGCAACGTGAAAAAAAAGAAGAAAATAAGCTTTGCCAAACATCCTGTAAATATATAGTTTTAAAATCTGTGTTCGAGACCGAGTTTTTTTTTGTTATTGACGGTACGGCGGTTAAGATATTAATTCAGCAAAGTAGAATGTGAGATTTGACGTTTAATTATGAAGTTTTGATTTTGAAGTTCATGTTAATACGATTAAGAAAGCATTCACAATATTCCAGTGACAAAGCTTGAATCTCATCCAATTAAAATAACCATGTTAAGAAAAAAGTATTTGGCCAACAACCTGGATACTCTATCCATATATATGTTACTTGTATGAAGTTGCATATTACATAAAACTTAAGGAACGGGTTACATCGTTTTTTTTTTGGCAAAAAAAAGGGTTACATCGTTTTTTAAATAATACGACTTGGAGGTAAATTTTATATTATATCTACATTAGACAGCATTTAAACTGATCGTATATATATTATAGAGATTTCATGCGAACAGCGCATTCAATCGCCTGATCTTTTCTTAAAATGTTCATTTAGAGTTTTAAGTAAATAGGTACGAGAATTCAATTTTCAATTTCAATTACACCATCCACCAAAAAAGTTAACTGCAATGTCTTTTATTTACTGGATGAAAATTCAACATTAGAGCCTAAAATACCCAATGGGCCATCCATATGCCGTCTCTGTCACAGAGTTCCAACTCGAGAAGACAAAAGATATATAATTATTTTGAGTTTAGATAACAGCATCCTAAAAGTCAACTAACCCCGAAACTGACAATCCGGCCTCCAGTCCAGTCTGAGTAGCATTTTGATCCCGATTTGGAGTCAACCCGTTGGATTGATGGGTTGACCGGGTTACTCTTTTTAAAATTTCTCATCAGTTTAATCCCTAGTCTAACTCATTTACCCTTAACCTATTAACTTGTTCGGTTCAGTTACTAGTCTGGTTTATTGTACCTTTCTAAAAGGTTCTCCAGAGTACAGAAATGTGGAGATCAGAATTTCTTGTCGTTGAAGCAAGGTTAAGATTAGGGTGTTTGGGGGGGGGGAGTTTAAAGAGACGAGCATGATGAAACAGGCTGTTATGACTGTCTTAATCAGATCGCAAGATTTTGCTTTTGCGTCTACGTAACTAAAGTAGAATAACCTCACTTCACAAAAACAACCAGTCTTTTTTTATTCTAAAAGTTGGAAAAAAAAAAAGTGAATCTTTTTTTTTTTTTCATTGCTCAACTTGGGTGGCTCTAGGAAAATTGAAAGTGGACAAACTATCCTTAAACGCTACGACATTTTCAACGGGACAAATGGAACCCACAAAGCTTCGGGAGAATCTGAGTGCGACTCAGGCCTGGGCCACCGCAAGACAATGTCCACAATGGTTTTAATCTAAGGCCCAGTTCAATAACAGCTCCTCGTGAATGGAAGCCCAAATCTTCCCACAAAGACTACGAAGCCCAACAATAGGCCTAACAATTAAACTCTGCCCAAAAAAAAAAATTAACGCGACAATTCCCTAGCTGAGAACCTGTGACTGTATAAGGATCTCTTCCTATCTGTTTCCCTTGTAGGATAGATACAGAAGGTGCCATGGAGTTCTTTTGGTTAGTTCTCTCTGTAACTCGATATTTGTAAAACGCATAAGAAAATAAAATTTGAACATTATCATTAAAGAGAGTAGTGACGCTCCTTCAATGTAAATCCTAATGAGTTTCTTGAATTTATACCAATCAATGTTGTCAGCATCAGTGATAATTGTATGAAATACGATATGTAGGAAGCTATTGTCCATGAGTTATAGAAATGAATGAATGGGAGAGTAGAAGAAGGGGGGAGTTCACCGACACTGAACACTGAAGCGAGGCAAGACTGTGTTTGGTTAGGCGAATAATGGAGAGTGAGACATGAAGTGGTGAACAGGGGATGCTAATCATTTGCAATTATATAATATTGGAAGTGGGAATTGATTACATGCCCTAATCTAAAAGGCATCCCAAGCTCACTTATACCAATCACAACGGCAACTTCAAACGGTAAAATATCAAACATACACTCTCACTTCATCTCTCTCTCTCTCTTCCCCCCCCCTGATTCATCTTCTTCATCATCATCCACTAATAATTATGATGCTAGATTGCTAGCCGTTTTTTACATTACGTCCCTCAATCTGTATCTTTTGCACTGTAGCATTAAATAATGTATCAAATAAAAGAGTTTTGAGTAATTTGGGTTTTAAAAGTTAATTGAGGTCAAATCATGGATTCATGCTTAAATAACACCTATAAAAGTTAGTTGAGGTAAAGAATTCTAACAACTTCCCTGTACATTGATGCTTCTATTAAAAACATAAACACAGATCTGCCAAGTCCTTTTTTTTAAAAAACAAAGAAAAGAGACGACAGAAACACCGACACACGTAGTGAACATCAAGCTACCTCATAATTTTGGACTGAAGCGAAAGTCAAGATCTGAGCTGTGATGATACCAGACAACTTTTTCTCCAATAAAGCACCTTCCAGTTTTTACACTGTTTTTCCTTTGAACTCTTCCAGGTATTTAGAATTGACACGTCCAACAAAATCGCACTTCGTATGGAGCCAGACCAGGACATTCCTATCTCTTAAAAAGTAAAAACAGACGTCCATCATCAATTCCTGCTCCATCTAGCAACTTACAATTGATAACCATCACAGTCTTAAAAATAACATTAGTCCCTCAAGCCTGAATCCAAAACTGGCCAAAATTCTCAAAGATGTGATGGGGAATTTAAAATTGTGCTTAAAGCTACAAGTGCACGAGAAAAAGCAGGCAGCGAAGATCAAAATAAGATGAAATGGAGTGATTTGCAAGCTAGCGTCACTGTAAATAAATTGCGTTGTGTCCCCTCATCAGCATGTTCATTGATAAGGTTAATGATTAGTCAAGATCCATATCCTCAGATAGATATTTAATTCCGATAAAAAAATGAAGGTTTTGGGAAAAAAAAGAGAGGATAATTGTAACATCACATGGAAGCAAAGGCCTTAAACCCTAAAATAAATGGCATGTACAAACGACAGACAGAGAGACAACACCAAACTGTGTCATCCTGGGAATAATACATGTGCCTGGTAATTGGTATTGTTGTCATCCACTTCTGAGCCCGACGTACATGCCCCCAAAAAGTGTTCTATGGGGTATGCGTATGACTCTCTGAGACTTCGATTCCTACCTTAGCTGTTCCCCCCTTCATTTTAATCTATTCTGGTTTTTTTACTTTATTTATATTTTTTTTAGAGTTAAGTTAATCTTTTGCAATTAATATGTCAATAATTTATGATATTTTCCGTGAGATTTATAGACAAGAGATTTGGAATCCATATCATGTCATCACAGTGGGGTGATGCTCCTCATTACCGTTTGAATCTTGAAGACGTAAAACCGAAGTTGGAGCAAGAAAAGTTTTTTCCTTCCAGAGAAAAACAATCTCCTTTTTTGTTGTACCGTACGAACGGGCCCATGCGAAGGAGAAGAAAAACAACTTTAATAAATAAAACTGCTCTTTCCAGAAACAGACCAAGGATAAATAATTAATAGAGTACTAGAGTAGCTATCTAACGAAAGTTGCGATGCGGGAAACCCAGTGACAGCACATCAGAAGAAGAAGCTAATTCTGGTGGTTGAATCGGTGTCTTTCCCACGATGCTATTAGACTTCAGGGTCACAGATCAGAAGAACTAAGAACACATTCCTCATCTCCATCTCTCAGCTTTCTTTTTTTCAAAGTCTCTTTGAAAGACATGGAACCTGCATCACTCTCCAAGCTTCTACTATTCTGCTTGACGCTCTGTTTTCTGAGTTCTGAGCTCGTGCACTGCTCTGTCACTTACGATAGAAAGGCCATTATCATCAATGGCCAAAGGAGAATCCTCATTTCCGGATCCATTCACTATCCCAGAAGCACCCCTGAAGTATGTCTCCGCCCTTTCTTATTCCCTCTAAATTTGCCATGCAATATGCTGATTTTTTCTGTTGCCCCTTTGAAATGTGTGGTACTTCAGATGTGGGAAGATCTTATTCGGAAGGCCAAACATGGAGGCCTTGATGTTATTGACACTTATG
>JANTPZ010097005.1:0-11691 GCA_025593235.1 Vachellia pachyceras
TTGATTAAAGATAACAAATATATGATCCAGTCTTATATTTAATGTTGACACGAGTATATTTCTTTTTCAAATATAACTTATTTACAGAGAAGATAATAAGAGAGATAAAGTGAGAAATAATGAAAGAGAATGTATACAAAAACAGAGAAAATGTGTTGAAAAAAGCAATGTATATAATTAATTAGAGTTAAAAAATGGAATAAAATAGATCTTCTTACACCTTCAAAATTATAACTTACAAAGCGGATATAATTCATTCAAAATAATTGTAGTAGCTTATAAGAAGGACCCATAGGATTATTTAATGATTTTAATTTAGTGAATCATGATAAAAAAATATCTGAACATTGCCATAATTCATCTGAAGATTGAAAATAGTCATTAAATTTTAAATCTTTATCATAGACTTTTAAAAGCATTCACCTTTTATTTTAGGAAAATCATAATTTGTAATAATTTTAGATAATTATAATTTCTAAGATAATCTTAACATGATTTTTTTTATAAAATATGATCCTTTCTATATATAATTTTTTTCTTTGTATTTTAAGGGGTGACAAGTAATTAAATGCTTAGAGATTAGAATCCTAATCAAACCCCACTACCTCAAATTCATTGGAAAAAAATGAATGAAAGTATTATTGTAGCAACTATTTTGAATGTGGCTTTTTGTAGTGAAGAGGGCAAATTCTCCCTCCACTAATATTTTAATACAATAAAGCTATTTTGTCAAAACCTGCTTTCTTTCATGTTTCCTCCCCACCCCCCCCTTCTTACACCTTTTTTTTATTTACTTAAATAAATAATTCAAAAGAAAGCTAGTAGCATGAAATAAAGTAAAAAAGGTAAATATTCCTAGCAACCGGTTTTGAAATTGTTTTCAAAATATCCCTGGTACTATTAGATTAATTCTTTTTTTTTTTCATTTTCAAATGAATAAAAGATAGAGAGTCACAAATGTTATGAACATGTGAAATTCACTAACAGTGATATTAGTTTATCTATCGATTTGTTTTTGTAACAACAGTGTTACGAATTTCTATCTTGTTGTTGTAATAACCCAACTACAGAGACTGAATCCATATAAATGACTGTCATAGTATTTTAAGAAACTCACAATTTCAATTAGAAAAGGGCTTGTTTGAAAGCTAGTTGTGAAATCTATGTTTGATTTTAAAACTTAAGTTTTGTTCAAGTACAAAATTTGTTCTGAAAAGCTATTTTAGTTACAAAACCTCAATTTGAAACATAGGTTTTGAAACCTATGTTTTCTCTTTCATACTTTTTCCTCTTTCTCCAAAACCTAGGTTTTACCTCGGAATCTGTAAAAATTATTCTGAAAAAAGTTTTCAAACAAGCCCTAAATCAGATTCAAAGTGCATAATATATACAAGCATGCATGCATTGGGATATCGTGCATCAACTAAAAGTGTGTTTGTTCAGTCATCACTCAGCAATGAGATTTTTCAAAGATCTTTTGGAATGCTTTTTAATGTAAAATCAAACACTTAGTTTTTAAAAAAAAAATCAGTCATTTTGACTACTTAAAGTAATTTATTGGCCCAAAGTGTTTTTTTTACTGCATAATTGTGAAATAAAAGTGAGTTGGCTTACAGACAGAGAATGAATATAGCATATAACTAAGTACAATCAATTATCATTAAAAGAATTTCTCACATTCACATTTAGTATCTCACGGTATTTTAAATTTGATTTGCCTCAAATAAAAGGACACTTGTCTCTTGCCAACAAAAAAAGTGATTTTGCTTAGAACAGGGATAATTTTTTTTGGGGACAAAAATGTTTTCAAACTGAGTTAAAATAATTTATCTTTCTAACCTTATACAATTATACATACTATAAAAATATCGAAGACTTGTCATGTACCTGTTTGGCAATGCTTTTGGACTCCTCAAAAGCACATTCAACAGTGTTTTCCGTAAATCAAGATAATCTTCTTCACAATTTACGTCGGTTTACGTAAAAGTAATTCTTCACTACTTTACCAAACGGATCCATGTCTGTTTTGTAACTTTTGGACAGTGTTTATTTTTTTTTCAAGCTGTCAGAAAAATAAAAACTGGGACCCCTGGGTTTTTTTAGGTCTAACTAGCTAAACCAGTCAGGGCAGAAAAAAAAAAAACTAACTGAACCATTGATGTTGTATGTCCGAATAGGCAAAAAGTAGAAAGAACCAAAGTCCCAATGCGTCACGCAACTGTGAGTGCTCCTTACACAATCTTCCCCACTCAGAATAATGAATACAAAACTTTTCAAGAGCCGAAAGCAGCACTCAGAATGAAGCAAAAAGGCATTTTCTTCTGTGAGGAGAACAATACAGAGAAGCAACAAGGGAGTAACTAATAGCAACAAGTGAAGAGGAGCATCCAATCCTGATTCCCAATCAAATCAAGAACATGAGAGTAGTAAAAGTGATTCCTCCTCCAACAAACAGACACTTTCACTCACCATCAGCTGCTTATCTATATGATTCTCTCTGTCTCCAAGTTAGCTAATCACCATGCAGTGCATGCGAATCCAAGACTGCATCATCACATTTCACTTCTTTGAGCAATATTCTTCCAAAGTGATGATGGCATGTTGCTACATTTCCAAAAGTGATTTTGACGAAACGCATAAACACATTACTAAAAGTGAGATGCACAGTTCAAACTTCCCCAAGTTCATATCACTTTTGACAAGAGATATTGAGCCAGGTTCTTAGAGGAGTGATTCTTCTATATATTTTAAAACTGAAACTTATACTTCAGGGTTAAGTAAACCATGGAGGCACAATAATCAGCAGAGGGTATTAAGGCATAAAGTTTTAGATAATTCTTTTCATTTTTATTTTTTAAAATAAATAAGTCAACATGTAGAAAATCCATTACAAAAGAATGATGACTTGTTTGGGATACCCTTATAAGTTTCACAAGTCGGTTGAGACTCTAAAAACAGTTTGCTGGATGTAAAAATGATGTTTGCCATGATTTTAGAGGCCAACTTTTCTACCCTACAGTCACTTTAAAATAGAAACAACTTTTTCCTAATTTCTTACCTTTACCTCTTGATTTTCTTTTCTTTTTTCATTTTCGAACCCTGTCAATTCATATTTAATATATTATTTAAATAAATTTATGTTAAATCGACTTTCTATAAAAATATGTTTAAATATAAATTACAATACACTGATTGACTTTGACCGCAAAACAAAAGGAAGTTTCAGAGGTCAATTTTTACCGTAGAACTTAATAGCAAACATTTAAACAACTAAGCAGCGAATTTATCAACAAGAAAATCTCACGACAACTTGTTTTATTCTCGGTCAATTTAAGATTACAACTCAGCAGAACCAAACTAAAATATAGGTATGCAAACATAGAAAAAAGAAGAAATGGAATCAACTATCCCAGTAACAAAGTGGTTGGTGGAGCGTAGAACTTGCGTCCTGCCCAACTAGTTTATTGTTTCCCCTGAGAATTTATTTTGTTACTAGACTTTCTACAAATTTTTTCACCTAAATATAATGAATTTCTATAGAATTTTATAAGATAATTGAATCACAGGAAACAGAGCCGATGCAAGAAATTATTATGCATTCATGCTACCATTTGCTTCTGCTCAATGTTAAATTGTTCCGTCCAAGCTGGAACCACATCTGTTCCGTTCTTACGATGGCATTGCAGCTGCTGCTTTTGCTGTTCTTCAACGCTAAATTGACCAGATTCCGGCGGTGCAGCGTCCTTTACAAGTGAATGAACCCAAGAAACATCTGGTTCGTCGAGATTTTCTGGCACTCGAGTACTCCTACTGCTTCTATATCCGAAAGAAGAGGATTTCCTCAGCTTATTCAACTCTTCTCCATGGAATTCCCAGTCCAATTTTCCATCAGGGGATCCCCAGTCTGATAAAGCAGAAGCTTTTGTTGTTGAAGAAACTGGGGAAGAAAGCTCTGGATGGCGGTTCACTGAGCTGCGCTCGATGAAGCTCTGGCTTCTCTTAGAAAAGGCAGCAAGTCTTGCATTCAAGGCCATTGTGGTTGCTGCTGATACCGGTGAATCATTCACAGAAGATGGTGATCCCATCCCATTTGAATTGGAAAGTCCCGAAGAATAGCTTCGAAGGTGCAGGTTCGGATTTTGAAGAGCCTGGAACCCGGTTGGAGATTGCAACGGAGGTAGAGCAGTGTCTAGTGAAATTCCCTGTAATTTAGGCAAAATTGATGGATCAACTGACCCAAAAATGTCATCAAGGTTGGTAGGCTTCATTGCTGCAAGCCTATTCAGCTCTCCAGCTTGATCACCGAAAGAGACTGGAAAAGAATGACCATCAAGCATGGAATTCTTCCAGCTTGATGGTGAGGAAAGACCAGAAATCCCATCCATCATCATCAACTGCTGCCTACGCCAGTGATTTTCAAGTCCAAGTAACTCAATATCTAAATCAACATCTCTGGCACTTGAAGCAGTATTTAGTCTGCTTCTTGGAAGTTGCAGGGTAGGGACTGCACCATTAGATTGAGCCTGCCACATTGTTCCACCACCAACAGGAGAAGATGCACCAGTAGGAGTTAGAGGCGGTGTTGAGACCGGAGGTATCATGACAGATGAAGAACCGAGTGAGAGAGGGCTAAGTGATCCCATATCCAAGGAACAAGAACTAGGTGAAAATGATCTCGGAGAAGGGATAGCTGAACCGGTACAAGGATACAAGGGGCGAAGCTCATCCGGCTTATGAGCAAAAAAGCAAACTCTTCTGGTGCAAGCAGCCTCATCCTTGCAAAGCCGTGTCCGATACTGGGCAGGGTGAAGCCAGCACTCAAAAATACCATGTGCATACTCACAGGCATCTCCTTTGCTGCATGATCCCTTCCGAAACTCTGGGCAAGGGACACAGCTATAATGAAATTTTCTAGGATCCCGTCTCCTAGCATTTTCCCCAGGATGAACAAAGGGGCACTCAGTCCAATCATGAGAATAAGCCCTTGAGCAAGGCTTTACCTTGAATGTATACATCCTAAACTCATCAGTACCATAAATCCCAGTCTTTATGTCAGGAAGAGAAAGATCAATTGGATAATCTTTCTTCTCGGTCCCATCTTTAGAAACACGAGATGTAGACGCCATATCTGGCTGTTGCTGCTGTTCCTCCATCTGAGTAATTGTATTCTCAAATGAGATACATGCCTCGTCAGTAACATCCTTGCCTTTCAGTATGGCTTGTAGGATCCTCTTCCTCGAATTGAAGACTGGATTAACCCCGGAGACAATCAAGTCACAAGGTTGATTACCATTAGCATCAACAGCACTAACATCTGCACATGCATCAATCAACAGCTTAACAACCTCAGGGGCTGAGGCTGAACCCCCAGCAACAGCATAATGAAGGGCAGTGGCCCCATCTGATCCACAAGTCCGGTTAACATCAACGTGACCGGTTCCAAGTATATAACTTAACACGCTCTTGCTTCCAAACATAGCAGCAATCATTAGAGGAGTCCTCTCTTCATAGCTCAATTTCTTTAAGCCAATCCTCCTTCCATACCACAAGCAAGCCTCTTCGACATCAAGACCCTCTTGCTCAACTGCATCTTTGAAACTCACAACATCATCTGAGGCTGCAAATTCAAGCAACACAGAAGTCTTATGATGATGCAGCAGCCCCTCTTGTTTCCCATATTCACCCTCCATACCCAAACCTGCTTGAGAAGGTTTCCTCTTTGAACTGCACATGGAAATTATCTTCCCTTCAAGCCTTCACAAAGACCTGCAAAATCAGAGCAGATAACACGTTCAAGATGGTATTTGCGCCAGACAGGATATCAAGGAGCGAAAAGAGATGGACTATTTATAGTTCAAATTCCTATGAAACCTAGAAAGAAAACCGACAAGGCGAAAAGAGAGAACAGATTTTTATTCCATTTTGCGGACAGTGATTCTACTGTTGAGACGGCCAACCAAGGGAAGCATATTTAGAGAGGTATACGATAAGGATTAAGGAATCACCAAGTAGTTTAGTAACGAGCATCCGTTAGAAATAAAATGTTCACAGGCATCCATTATCCATATAACAATTTCTAATTTTAGCACAACCGCAATCAAATGAATGAGAAACAGAAAATTGTTATCAACCGAACCAAAAAAATATTATATTTTTAAAAATTGCGACAGTTACATCGTTTTGGTAACTTCCCTCTACCCAGTTTAACAGCCGAGGCCCAAAAATGAGCAAACATCATTCTCTGAGATTTTCTTGGCCAGTAAGCAAAAACGTTTCAAAGGCCAGATTTTGAGCTGCGATTCGAGGGCCCATAAAGGAATAAGAGAAAGCAGCAAGCGATGATGAAGAAAAATATGCCTTACGATGATTAGAAGAAGCACACCACCGAAGCCAGCAGGTAAGGTAAACCAGGCTCTGGTTTTTGTTTCTGCTTTTAACTGATGAAGGCTTCAAAGCTTTGGAGGGGAAGAAAGAGAATGAGGGGAGTAGACTTTTCGGCCTCCTTGTCCATGTGGATTGGGTCAAAAAAACGATCCCGCATTCCCACCTAGCCGCCTCACCGGCTCCTTCCTTCTCTTTACCAATTCCACTCATTTTGTTTTTAATTTCTTTTTCGTCCCACAGCAAATCACAAAAGCAGCCTCAGAAAAAGTTTTCGAATGTTAGCCCATTTTAGAATGTTAACAAACATAATTACGTTTTTAAATATTTTCTGTAATGAATATAGTGATAAAAATGAATTCCCGCCACATCTATGTAATGCATTTTTAATTATTTTACATTTATTGAAACAGAAAAAAAAGCCTTCATTTGATTCATACTCTCATTAACAATTTTATCAGACACATTTAAAATATTTTTAATGCAGTAAATTGATAAAAAAATCATGGGAAAACCAAAAAATCATTAAAATGTTGAAAGGCAAATTTTAGAGAATTTAGCTGTGAAGTAAACTTTAATGCAGGAGAAATTTACGCTTTTTCCTAAACATCCCAAACAACATTAATCTGGTTGGCGCAAAATAGTTTGTATATACCAATAAAGAAAGAGTGAATGGCTCAGCATGGGGGGAAATCAAGTTTGGTGGAAAATAAAGACTATATTCTTTTTATTAAGTTACAATTTTTTTATAAGATCACAATCCTTTTATTGCTTGTTTGAGAATACCATTTCCCAAATGGTGCATGTAAGCCGAGATAAAACCATTTCGAAATCTGTAAAAACCATCTCGAAATTCATAAAATCATCTTGAAATCCGTAAAATACCTTAAAATCTATAAACTCATTTCTCTCAACGGATTTCCCAAAACACATTTAACAAATTAGTAGGGATATTCTGGCAACCTTTCAGCTTCAAAAGAGAATGGTACGATTTAAATACTGTTTTAAAAGAATTTATCCTCCCATTCTACTATAGAAGTCCCTTTCTCACGCTTCTTTATTCAAAATACAAGTCAATTTTAATAATATATAGAATATTTAAATTTCAAAAGTGGTAATTAATTTATTATAATTAATACTGCATTGACTTCTGTCAAATCCATTTTTTACATATTTTCGTGTAGCTTAAAGTACTTCCAAACTATTTTCAATTTAAATTTGTACTTCGTACGGGTAAAACCATTTATCATAGTAACCAACAACATATTATGCAACACTATATTAATATTAATATAAGTAATTTAGGTAAATTTATATTGTGAGTTATAAGAGTAATAATTAATCCTTTTTCCTATAGATATATAGTAATAGTTGAAACATGTGAGATAAAAAGGTTTTAAGAAAATATCATAATAATTTTATTCAAGAAATTTTTTTACACAGATGAAATAAAACTCATATCATATTTATTTCATACACAGTAAAATTACTTTAAAAAAGTTAATTAAAACATATGTAAAAATAGAGTTGCACCACAATAAACAAGCCAGGGGGAATAATTATATATCTTTGTAAAATGCATCAATGTTTTTTTTTTTGAGCAAAACAAATGCATCAATGTTAATCCAATACATGAACGCCTGACCCTCGTTCCAAACTTATTTTTCTTAAAAGCGAAAAGAAAATTGTAATGAAAGACAGAAAGCCAATACATAAATGCATCAATCTGCGCGTTTTGGAAAACTTTTTCTCAACAGTGTAAATAGATAAAAAATTTTAAAACCCATAAAAAATATTCTGAAATCTATAAAAGTATCTCGATATCCGTAAAAAATCTCAAAATTTATAAAATAATATAAGAATCCGTAAATTTATTTCTCCCAACGATTCTTAAACATACACCAGATTTAAAATATTCTGGTAGGCTAGGCGGCGCATAATATCCAAGACCAATCCAACAAGGAAGTGCCACGTAAATGTTGTTCTAGACTCGGCCTCACTGAAGCATCCTCACCTAATATTCAGGATGATCACGCTTTAGGCGCTTGTGGATGACGTGGTTGCGCCATTGCCGTCCGCATGAATCCTTATTTTTCTAAACAAAAACAATAATAATAATAATGCTAATAAAAAAGCGTATTGGGGGAGACGTTAGTCTAATGTCACTGGCTGTCACCGACAAAGTTTGGGAAGCACCAATTTTAATTGGTCTGTCATCGTGGTGGAGATGGGCTGTCGGCTTCAATTAGTTATGTTTGTCCTGACCTTCTTTGGTTTCTTATGCTTTATTCTTTTCTAAAGGGAAAACCCAAAAAAAAAAAAATTCTTAAAGTTATCAACTGTTGAAAGTGACGGGTCGATAGTTTCTAGATGTTTGACACCTCAAGGTCATTCATGCACTTATCTTGTGGTTTAACGATCGACGGCTGCGATTCATTCACATTTATTGTCATTTTTAAGTTGCATACGGGGATTTTGGAAATTTTTTTACTCACGTTGAAGACTTTAATGGTGTTGGCCAAAAAAAAAAAGACCTTATTAGTAAATATAATTGGTTAGATTGTAATAAAAATATAATGGTAATTTCATCTCTCACCCATCCCTATGGCTAATAAGATAAAATTTTGAAGGATGTAGTGTGTATATTTGTTGGAAGAGATGATTTACGAATTTTTAGAAATAATTAATAATTTTCTAAAATTATCCTAATAAATTTAATAATGATTACGAGTATTGAATGAGGCCAAAGTTATAAAATAGAAAATGTTGTACGACACAAGTTAGTTCAAGTTGTTTTATCGACATGTGAGTTAGCTCAAGATTAAAAAAAACTGGTTAATTTTAAATGATAATTATCATTTAATGATAAATTGAGTTATATGCATGGTTACATAGAACAGCCTGGTAATACGCTTAGGGCACCGAAATTCATTGAACAAATATAGAGTTAATCTTTTCAGTTGTTTTCTGGGATTTAATTCCAGGCATTCAACCAATCGCTAATTTACTAAAGAACCCTCGTAAAACTCTAAAAAAGAATGTCAACATTTTTGTGACTAGTGATGTGTTTGAGAAGTTTGTTGGGAGAAATGAATTTACAGATTTTGAAGTATTTTACGGATTTTAAGATGGTTTTATAGATTTCGAAATAGTTTTTATAAATTTCAAGATAGTTTTATATTGTAATGTGTGTATCGTTTAAAAAACGGTGTTCCTAAATAAACATTATATAACATATATAAACCGATGGAAAGTTAAATATATATAATAACAATTCATAAATACTTTACCTAATGAATATTTTTTTGTCAGGACTATGATCACACTGTGGATAATCATAAATTATAAAACAGTGGAATTGAAAAGTCAAATAATGTGGCCTCTATTCCAAAACCATACAAAACCCTACCCAATTATAATGTACATGGACGTAGACTGCTTGGAAACAGCTGCTGTGTTTGTTTGAAAACTCCATTCACTCAAAGTGACAAATAAATCGAAATAAAATTATTTTAAAATTTATAAAAATAACTTTAAAATTTATAAAAATTATTTTAAAATTTGTAAATTCATTTCTTTTAACAGAGTTCTCAAACGCATCAGAATTCCAGATACCGCTTTGGAACAAAGAAGACTCGTCAATTTTTATTCTTTAATAGTTTGTCCTATAAAAATGTTTTCTTATTCCTCATTCACTGATCTGGTCAGTCATATAGGAGATTCAAAGCTATAGTACTGCTAATTGATACGTGCTTTAAAAATTTTATTAAACTTCTTTTGGTGGGGTCATGCAAACTAACTTGTATTCAACTCTTACAGTTAAACTGCAGTTTATGTCATTTGTGGGTTATTTATTTATTTATTCACTTATTAATTAAACCATTTATTTAACGATGCGCCCGGCCTCAATAAGAAAGCGACAGTAAACATAGATAAAAATGTTTTTTAAACACATATGATTATAGCTGCGTTTGGAAACATGTTGGGGAGCCCGTTTTGGCTCCGCAAACCCATTCTCACGCAAGTCGAGACAAAATTCCTCTCACATAAAGTACCTCAGAATCTGTGTCCGTTTTTCCAACGGGTTTCCAAACGAAGCCTATATTGAAAGTAATTATGTTTCAAACACTCATTGGTATTAAGTGTGAACATATTTTTAGTTGGATTTTGAACATTGAATTGTTATGTTATGAAAGACTAGTCTCTTCCGTTAGATCCAAATACATTGGTAGAAGTGTGTACTACATTTATGATATTGGGCATGTTTGGATTAGTGATGAAATCTACTCTTCTAATGTGATGTATGATTTACAATGTAAGTATGTAAAATGAATTTTATTTCAATTTACGTCAACATGATTTTTCAATATATAAAATGAATTTTATGGGCTGAAAAAGTAATACACATATCATCCTCTGAGCCTGAAGTTCATGGGTTTTGGATGTAGTGCATAAAATATTGAGATTAAAAATGAACAAAAAAATAAAATATATTGAAATACAACTACTTTGTAATTTAAAAAACAAATGATAATGATAAAATCGAGAAGAGACAAGTTGGTTCTTCTCAATTTCCTAATTTTCAGTTTGCTGACCTCTTTGTTCTTTTCTCAAGAATGATCTTCAAATGCATACATGGGCAAGTCTAACGTATTAAAGTAACAATGCAAAATCGAGAATAGTGAATAGATAAACAGAAATCAAACAACAAAAGAAAAGAAAAGAAACATGTCAGTAATATACAAGAACTAAGGATTATACATTCCTTTTTACCCTAGTTTCTTACAACCAAATGATAACCAGAAAAAAAATTCGTGGGATTAACTTACTACCAGATACTAATATCCTAAAAGCTAAGTTTTACACGTAATTACACTTATACAAAGCGAGCAACAAAAATTTACTTGAAGTTAATATTAGCAGGAAGGCATACTCCAGGAGCTTGCTCTTCCACAAAAATCCCTTCACAGGTAACTAGTTTAATGGAATTCTCAGGTTCAGGTTGGTATTTTCGCAAGACTTCATTGAAGCTTCTGCCGAGTACATTTTCAACCCAATCCTCCACAGCGTTTTTCTTGTCAGATAACCAAGAGGCTGCTAGGATCTGTACCATGACTTCATAGTCAATTTCCAGCTTAAACCCTGATCCAAATGCCATCTGAAACTGTGAACTGATGCTTTTTAAGATTTTCCCTGCCAGTGCGTCGAAATTGAAAGGCTTAAAAGTTATTCTGGCATCAAGCTGACAGCAGAAATCATCAAACCAGTCCTCTTCAGCCTCCTGGAGAGGCATATTCAAATCTAGATATG
>JANTPZ010097011.1:0-13274 GCA_025593235.1 Vachellia pachyceras
AAAGAAGTTTACTGAAAACCGTCATTCCAGGATGATTATGAAGAGGAATAACACCAGAAGGTGGCAAGCAAAATATTCCTATCTGCAATAACATAAGACAGATGCTCAAATACAGTTACCATCAACATCAACAACAAAGCAGTTTTCTCGGGCGTAATTCATCCTTAAAGCAGTTCGGGTTAGTAAAAATACCGAGAATTTTTCACTCTCATAAATATGTTGGTATGTGATTCTCGGAGTTCTATGAGCAGCATTCGTCCGGAAATATGGCATTTCAGGTTTCAATCCAACATCTTCTAGCTTTATTGCGTCTGCACAGAATAGGCCAAATTTGGTTTCTTTGCACAGTATATGAAAGGCAGAAAAGAAACAAAACGTGAAAATGACATCTAGTAACAGAATCCTTAGCATCATTAAGAAGCAACCTTTTTTTATCTAGGCTTTTTTAAGGATTTGCGACGCAAACACTTCATCAAATGGACCTAAATTGAAATCTTTATTAGGCTCATCAAACCAAAGATCCCCCAAGTTGGGACATACTATATTCAAACTATGCCTATAGCCTTTTATTTTCCAACGCCTAGATGAGAGAAAAAGAAGAGAAAAGCATAGATAAATTGCTTAGTCGCTTCACTTCAGGATGACATTTGACCAAGTGTGACACAACTGAGTATGCTGTGTTCTTTTTTTTTTTTTTGGGGCCGAATCCTATGCTTGGTATCTCCGTCATACCGGAAGCCGGACTTGACATCACATTGTAAACTGAAACCAACAATGCAATGTCTCTTCGGTTGGGGAGACAAGAACCACATGTCAACGAGCATTACTGGGTTTCTGTTTTTTTCCCCTGTTTTGTTCTTTGATTTGATTTGATGGAGGGACACCTGAAGAGTGAATATAAATTAACACATGCATGCATGTATGACACAAAGTGACAAAACTATGTCCCCACTCACAAGGTCCAAAACATAATCAGGATGCATTGAAGCAGGCAGCCCACCACTGGTGCCACAAAATAATTTAATGAATGTCAGAAACGGTACAAAAAGGAAATTGGAAAGGTGCTGCCAGAACCTACATATTTATATTTATAATAACTATATATAATTGAAAATGAGATCCAATGAATCAGCTTTTTAGATGAACCTTACAGGAATACTAAGTTCCATGAAACACGGTAGTTCATAATTCCGAGAAAAAGGGAAAATCCAATCTGTCTCACGACTAACTTCTCCACAGAAAGATTAAGAAATAAATAGCAGGAAAAGATTCTGTTTCGACTTAAATTTCACATCAGAAGCAAGCACAGTCGGGAAAACTGCCGGATGGTTACAGAAAGTAGAAAGTATACGCAAACGAGTTGGCAAGGAGGATATATCAGGCTACAAACCTATAACAACTCGAAGCTTTTCAATGTCTTGAGGGGGTGGAACGATCCCAGTCCCTCCAGAGGCAAATACTTCCCGGCAAGTATCAAACAGTCTCTGAACCGGCGACATCTTGTTCTGACGCCGCCGGTTCTTCCTTGATTTGCTGTTGGTATTTGTATCTTCGGGCATTTCAAAGAAGTCTTTGGTTTTTCTATCGGCCAAAGTCCCCTCGATCCCCATTAAATTTAATTCGGCCGAAAATCAAGTTATTAAAGAGAGAAAAACACTACAATCACGGTATGGTACCAAAAACAGAGTCACGAAATGCCTCTAACGGGCCCGACAGAATACGTTTTCCGCAAGTGGGTACTGTCCAAGAAAATCCCGAAACGCAAGAAACAAAATCCCGGAAACCAAAATGCCCCAGAGAGAGAGAGAGAGAGAGAGAGGAAAAATAAGAACAGGGGAAATAAGGGGTACGGGATACCAAATCTATGAAGGCCGTGTAATATGGAGAGGTGAAGTGGGGAAGAGATGCGAAAAACGGTATTAACAGAGGATGAAGAAGAGAAAAGGAGGAATAGAAGGAGGTGTAGGGTTGGGTGAAAGATAAATAGAAATGGTTTGTGCAGAACAGAAAACCAGGGGCTGTACCTGGAATTCCAGTGGGCTGTTTCAACTGCAGATTTTCTTCAGATATATCTACCCTTCTTTTTGCTGTTTTTTACTTTTTTGCCCCTCTCAATACCCACGCTCCGCTTTACTCCCGTTGATATGGAAAAATTGTGTGCAAGGATCCGAATCTAATACTATTAATTAAAATAAGTTTTTTTGTCATTTTTATATGGCATATTTGAAATTTTAATTATGTGTCAATTTTTTAATTATGAATTCTCAAAGACTCTTTAGCATAATGCCAAAATCTACTTTTCTTTGAATGTGATCTTAATTTTTAATTTTTGAGTTAATTTTTAATAATATTGAGAATATATTACGATAATTTCTCTTTTAAATCCAACTTTTGAATCACTACTTTATTTTGAATTTTTGCAAAATATTTGATTTGAAAGGTTTATAAAAAATTTTGTTTTGAATAAAAATGTGTAAATTACTATTTTGTTTTGAATTTTTTACTATTTTTTAAATCTAATTTATTTTTGTTGTTTTTAATATACAAGCGAGCATCAAAACATATGAACATCTTAATAATTATTATAGTGAAGAAGAATTATATTGCATGTACACTTCCCAGCAAAATTAATAAATAAGGAGAAGACAGGGAGCAACAAGGAAAGTTCTTGTCAGATAAAATAGCAAGGAGAAAAAGGTTTAGGAAAAAAAGGAAGAGGAGAAAATAGTATATAAGTAAAATCAAAAAATTCAAAAATACTAAATAAGATTTATAGGTATGATAAAAGTGTAGAACTAAATTAAAATAAATTTATTTCAGCTGAATTAATTTAATATTGCCATAAATGATAAGTAGAGACTTTATAGAAACATAATTTAGTTATATGAGTTAAGATTCAAATTTGCCCTGTAAATTTTTTTTTAAATAATATTATTTTAAAAGTTTTAAAATGTAGCAATATTATTCATTTTGTTAAAAAACAAATGGTGACCACTAAACATGAATGTTGACCATGAATATTTTTAATGGTAACTGATAACATTGCTCCATTTATAAACTTTTAGGATAATGTTGCTACTAACAAAATTTTCAGAGAAACATTGCTTCTGAGAATAAACTTTTGAGATAAATTTGTATATTAACCCATTAGTTATATATTAAATATCAAATAATTATTTATACACAAGGCTTTTTTTGAATAACATTCTTGTACACTTCGATGGTATGTTTTAAAATTATATAACATCACCAGTCAATATGGTATAGAATCTTTAATAATTTCAATAGCATGTTTTGACATCATATAACATTACTAATGAGTATAGAAACTTTAATAAAAATTAATAAAATGACCAGTAGTTAATATACTGCAGTGCACTTCAATTTTTAGGGTTGAACACCATTTTTGCTCTAAAAGTATCCCCTCTTTATTTAGTATGTTTGGAAACGCGGTAGAAAAAAACCTTACACAAATCGAAGTAAATATGTGGAGAAAATTATCTAATTTTACAGAAAAATACTGTTAAATATACGTTTAACTTCTGAAAATGTTATTCCAAACGAGTCCATCATACTTTGGAAGGTGGACCCCATAACGAGGGTGAGTGGGTGATGCTTGGGAAGGAAGTGTTCTCGCTCTGCGTTAAGCCGGGCTTAAACGGGGACTTCACCTTCAGCAGTGCCAAAAACCTGCCTTCTTCTTATCCTTTCCCGCGACCAACCCCACCATTATAGGGACAAGCTGAGATCCCATTTTTTCTGGTTTTTTTTGTTTCTGATTGTTAACTTGGGCAATGATTTTTCCACACTGATTCTTTGTTTTCAGACCGTCGTTCCGGGTTTGGGTTGATTTTTTTTTTCCATATTAGTTCATTTTTACAAGAAGATATAAATATCCTATTTGGAAGGCCACATTAGCAAAATTGGTCAAACTAATGTCTGATTGCTTGTTTCTGTTGGGTGGGTGAAATTGTCCTGTTTTTAAACTTCCGTATCTAAAATAGCCCTTCAATAACTTTATGGTATTCATGTCTATATGTAAAACTTCTAAATTATTTTACCCTTTTCACCCATAAAAAAGTAATAAAAGCAAAAGCCATTGAGAGAATAGGAAACTTTGATGAACTAAGGTCTCTCCCTCTATTTTGTTTTCCTTAAAAGCTATAATTCAATTTTATGTTAGCGTCAAATGTTAAATGTTGACATGTAATCTCAGGGGGAAATTCAAAATTTTATCATTAAACGATATGAAACATTTGTACCTTTTATTGAATCCAATTTCAAATTTCTTTTTTAATCATGATCTTGCATTCGCCTGCAACAAACGCATGCTCTTTGACTCTATTACTCTTCAATCATTCTCATCTAATTAAACCTTATACCACCTACCTTATTTCACCAACTCTTTTTTTCCTTTGTAGACAAAATAATTTCCACTAAATCATATCACATTGGACTGATTACGTCCACTCTAATATATGCAGCACCCCCAAAAAAAAAAGTATATCCCACAAATTTTAAATAATTCCCTATTGCACAAAAAGTATATCCCACATACTATAGTTAAACAAGGATTTAAAATCGTAAATCAACTTACGTGGATTCTATTGATTAATAATCTACTTGTTTGGGAACTCTGTTCCTCCAATGGAGTACGCAAACCGAAATAAAATCATATCAAAATCTTTAAAAACCATCTCGAAATTCATAAAAAATATCTCGAAATCTGTAAAACCATCTAAAAATCTGTAAACTCCTTTCTCCTAACGGAATTCCCAAACACACACACTAACAATTTGTTCAAAAGCAGTTAAGCCAAGTTAAACTCATCTATATATGGGTGTGAATGGTAAAAAAAGGTCATTCATGTTTGCCATGTTCGGGAATGATTATGAGGAGCTAAACGCATGTTCAACAGTGTTTTTCCGTAAAATGAGATAATCTCCTTCATATATTTACCTTGACTTACGTAAAAGTACTCCTCTACCGCGTTTACAAACGGATCTAATTGAAGATGTTACCTTTTCACGAACCATCATTTATTTTGTTCTCTTTCATCAAAATACAGATATAAATTTAATCCCTTTCAGCTTTTGTTTGTGTGTGAATTGATAGCAACCTGGTATGTGAATTAATTAGCAAGACTATAAATAAAGAGTTTTAACTCTAAAATGAAAAATATCAAAATTGCCAAGCATCCCCGGCTCACTTGCTGTCTATTTCTAAGGATAATATTGACAAAAACAAAGTTAAAACCAGAGACGAGTGTCAAATTAATATATAAAAACGTTAATTAGGTTGTAAGGACAGGCAGGGTATCATTGAAGTAGTACAAGGGCAAAATTGAGAATTGATAATATTGAAATCTCATTGCATACACGTCGGGACAAAACTCATTTTACATACTTACCCCAATTTGCGTAAAATCATTATTTGAACAGATTCTCAAGTACGTAAAATAATGTTTACTTCCTTTTTTTTTTTAGTAAAAAAAAGGCAGAGACAAGTTAGAAATACTGAATGGTTTGGCTTTAAAAAAATAGACAGCAGTTTTCTTTTGCAACTCGAGATAAGGTGGCTATGGAATCTTAATTGTCAATTTGAGATGCAAACTTTGTGAAACAAATAAACGGGGAGAGATTTGAAAGGTGCATTCGGGCATGTCATTTTGGTCATCTTGTTAGGTGAAGTTTCTTTCTTTCTTTTTTCAAGCTTTCAACGTTTGGATTGGTCAGTCATGAGTCTGTGCATTACAAAAGAGTTTGAGATATGACTAAATATTAAATTCAGAAAAAAATTATGAAACGCAGGCATTAAACAATAAATGCATGAATTAATTACTCTTCTCTGATTAATCTGCCTCCTATAGAATGTTAGACGTAAACATTAGTTAATCAAGGGATTAATATCTTTTCGTAAACCCAACCTGTTGGTATTTATAAGAATTATTTAATGCAAATGGTTTTATACTTTTTTTTTGGGTGAGATGGGAGACCCAATCAACCCAGTATCCGACCTTTTGGGCCGACTAATCCGGAGGCGGGGGACAATTCTAGGTTATTTAGGCTCCAACCCCCTCCCAAAGGTCCTATGGGGGGATCGAACTTTGTTCACTATACCAAACTCAGTCCCAATCACCACTGAGCTATGATGATTTTGGTAAATGGTTTTATACTTTTATGTCCAAGTATTATTTTAATATAAACAGTACTTTAGATATATTTTTTTAAAAGTCTTGAGTTTGGTGCACATTTTTGTTTTACTTGTGAGTGTTGCTGTGGGCGCAACTTGTGTGAGCAGCCATGTCCAACTCTTTCTCTCAAAACAAAACTTGGCCAAGAGTCCAATGTAAGTCCCAACTTGGTTTGCTTGATCGCATTATTCCGTGGGATATGAGATGCCATTGGAGGCTTGGAGCAGAGACCAAGAGCTCAAGTTGGTACTCACAAATATTGCTTCAGCCTTATATTTATTTTAATCGCTCCTAGTCTGCACACCCCTTGTTTTCCAAACCCGGCATATTTTTTTATAAAATGACAACTTATTTAAAAATATATATATACTACAACATCTACTATTTAATATACGAGTCAATTAAATATTTTTTAAGAAATTAAAAAGGTTAAAAAATTACTTATCATAAAGATATATTCTAAAACAAAGAGATTAAGGGCTTGTTTGGTTAGCCCATTTAGGCAACCAAAATCCATTTCTGTGCTCACCGAGATAAAATTTATTTCATATATTTAGCTCGAAATCTGTGGCCGTTCTCCCAACGGGCTATCTAAACAAACCCTATCTGACTTTAATTTTGTATTGAGGGTCAGAAGTAGTATATACTTAAAGCTGATACACACATCGAAATATTAATTTTCATGTGTTTTTAATTTGTTGTTGTACCAACACATGATTGTATTCGGTGGATGGAATTAGTCCCATGCAATAGAGAGGAATCGGAGTTTAAATAATCAAGGATGTGGTTTAGTCGACCCAATCAAACCTCCGTGGCATCAAGTCTAGTCAACATCGATCCCTTGTTTGTTACGTATCTTGTATCACGATTGTGTTGCACTACCTCGTAGTTTTCAAACCTTTTTTTTGTTTTTATAATCCTTTGGTGTCTCATTTTTTAATTATTATTTTAATAATTTGTTTCGTATTTTGAGTTACGTGTGGGATGTAATGGTGTTTCTTAGCCCCCAAACCCAACAATAATGAAACTAGTTTAAACATGGTTATTGATTGACGTAGCTCATTTGCAACATAAGGGTCGTAATAAATCGGTTCGAATTACATATTATTTTTTATCAAAAAAAATCTTATAGATAGGTATTATGATCAATTCTGAAGTCCATGCAAATAGATTCTGCATACATTTACCGAATTTGTCTATAATTAAAGGATATGAAAATTTAAAATAGTTCAATGATTTCAAGATATTTTTTATATATTTTAAATTATTGTATAGTATTTAAGAATTATAATTTTCCCAAAGAATAATATACATGACCATCTGAGAGCACTTTGTAGAAGTGTTATGTGAACACGCAATAACAAATTATTTACATATATCGCCGTTGTTGATATCAATTCCCTTGTTTATTTTTTCCACAGTAATCAGCTCGTATATATATATATATTATAATGGTATATTAGTTATATGTGCATGTTTGAGAATCCGTTGGGAGATTAATTTTATGCAAGCCGAGGTAAACATGCGAGGAGTTTTATCAAAACTTGTGTGCAGCATGATTCTAACGTAATAAACAAACAGACACTAAGCTGGTTTGGAAGAAGTCACACTTATACTTATTAACTCTAAGGAGTAATGTACAAACTGGGTAAGTTTGGGAATGTGATAGAGAAGTACTTTTATACAAATTGAGGTAAATACGTAAATAATATTATCTCGTTTTACAAAAAAAACAATGTTAAACGTGCGTTTAACTTTTGAAAGCATTGTTTCTGCACTATCAAGTTTGGAGCTCAAATCATGAATCCAACGGAAATATCTAATCTACGAAGCAACATATTTTTGTTAAAGAAAATAGAAGGAGCCGTGATTCACTCTCAATTAATTATTTACACCCTCTTATAATTAATTAAAGCAATAGCTTCAGCATGCACATGGATTAGATTAGATCTCACAGGTGTAAACTTCTTGAGCCAAACCTTAATTAGGAAAAAAACTTGAGTGTGTGAAATATACATACACAGATACAGTGCATATCCAAATAAGACTAAGGTAAATTTTATCAGCCAAAAGGTTATTAGGATAATAAAATGATAGAGTGCAATGGATTCAAGAAAAAAAAATAATGTACTTACAATACTTTTTCATGAATAAGGGAGGATCTAATTTTTAGTGTTCAAACTTTAATGGCAAAAGAAATCCAAACATTTTTGAAATGTTATTAATATAAATATAATTAAAGAACGGGAAATTCTAAGTTGGGATTCGAATTAACTTATTTTAAGATATTATACGTTAGAAAAAGTAAATATGTGATAGAAATTTTAGGAAAAATCCGTATTAAATCAAGTTGAAATACATAAATATTAATTCAGATATACGCTTTTATCAAATATCTAATAAAGCTTAGGCTCGTAGGTCTTACTAGGGATTTTGGAATATTGTTAAAAATAACATAATACCCCTTTGCAATTAAAAACAAAATTTGAAGGTATATGTGTGCCGATTTTTTAATTTCAAATTTTCAAAGAGTTTTCACCCTATTACCAAAATATACACCTCTTTATATTGATATCTCAACTTTAATTTTTGAGTTGATTTCAACAATATTGAAAATATATTTTGATATCTATTTTTAATCATAACTTTTGAATTGTTATTTTGTTCTGAATTTTTGTAAAATATGAAAGATTTATAATTTTTTTGTTTTGAATACGAATTGGTAGATTGCTATTTTGTTTAATTTTTATCTATTTTTTTATTTTTAATATACAAGAAGTAACAAAACATATGACATATTGGTAATTATCATAGCGAGTAAGAATTATCTTGCCTGCATTTCTCAATAAAATCAAGAAATTAAGGGAAAGCCAGAGCAAGGAGAAAGATTTTATTGAAAAAAAATGGTATGAAGAAAAAAACTTAGACCAAAAAAGAGGGAAAAAAAGGATATATAGGTAAAATAAAAAAAATCAAATAAAGCATACGGCCTTATTAAGATTTGATAAAAATGTATGCATAAATTAGAATTTTATGTATTTTGGCAGGATTTGTTTATGATTCTCTCAAAATTTTATCTCCCAAGAGTAATTTTTTTAATTGATTTTGCTATTGAACAAACTGCTCTAAAGCATTTTTTATTTTTAATATAAGAATCAATTAATTTTTTTAGATTAAGTTAAATGATACTTAAAATATTTATTTATATGTTTTATTAGATTATATATCATTTATAAGTCAGAAAAATTAGTTTTAAAAAAATGATAAATATAAATATCTTAAAGTAACATAGTTAACATTAGTTTATCAAGTTGTGAGGATAGATCATTTGTGGTTATATCCATATATCATTACGTTGTTTTTTTATACAAAAATTTTAGGAAATGGGTTGGGTTCACTTGCGATTCAAGGACAATGCACATAACTCATGATCCACTTGGGCTTGTCCCTGCGGGTACTAAAGCATGTCAAGCAAGCCTTTTAGTTCTGGCTACACAGGTAGGTTAACCTAGTTTCACTAAGCTGTGGTGATGCCTTTTCAAGCGTTGTGATTGGAGCCACAACGAAATAAAACTCCCAGGATTAAACCCTCTCTTTTTATGTAAGAGTACTAGCCTAATCTTTTCGTCAGTTGAATAAACGGACTATGGGTATATCATAGGCTTGTTTGGATAGTCCGTTGGGAGAACGAACACAGATTCTGAGTTAAATATGTGAGAGAAATTTTGTTTCGGTAAGCATAGGAATGGTTTTTTTTTTGGTAACATCGTTTATCAATCCGCTTCTGTTGGACAAAGTTTTGGCCCCAATGGGCTTTATGTCTTTTGCTGGGTTGGGTTGCATTGGTCAATCATAGCCTCGAAGTTAAGCACAATACCTCGTAAGTTATCCGATTAAGGAAAATACAAATTTTATTTTCTTTTTGTAATTTTTTGTTTTCGTCCCTGGTTTCCTTTCTTCCTCGAGCGTCTTCTCCCTGTCGATCCCCTTGATTCATTACTTGCATCAATTTCTGCAATTCAACTCAGATCTGCACCCAGCTGATCCCGTCATCGCTTACGAAGATGTACGGATTTGAAGCTCTTACTTTCAACATTCATGGCGGTTACCTGGAGGCTATCGTCCGAGGACACCGGGCTGCGTTGCTGACAGCCGCTGATTACAACAATTTGTGTCAATGTGAAACCCTTGATGATATCAAGATGCACCTTTCTGCTACCGAGTATGGTCCTTACCTACAGAATGGTGCGTTTGAGGATTGGATTTAATTTTGTCGTCCACCACCGCAATTTTAAGTTTTTCTTTTGCCAACGCGCAATTTCAAGTTTTTTCCCTTTAATTATCTTCCAATTTAAATAAATCTATGGTGGAACAAGAGTGCATTAAACTTCAAATTGGACAATTTTTTTTTAAAACTGATTCTTTCTTTTTCCAACTTCAAGTTAGTGTAGCTCTTCAGTTAAGATGCTGATGATTCTCGTTCCGCCTTATGTTTGCTTAGTTAATTCTTTTCCCCTTTTCTTTGGTTATGGTGAATTTCTGACTTTTATCCCCTTCATCATTTCTAGAGATCTGTGATTATGGAGTAAATGTCCTTTGTGCAACTTCAATAATGACATCACGAGACCTTTTGTGCTGACGGATGCTTTTTGCTCAACTTCGTTGAGAATTAATTTACTTATAGTTTTTATGTATCTGAGATTTTGAATTATCATTTTTATGGACTCCGTTCCTTTTTCCGCTGTTGAGGGAAGACTTGTGTCCTTAGCGGGTACTTTTGTTAATATTTCTTCTTTTGGTTAGTGCATCTTGATTAAAAAAAATTGTATTTGTTCGTACATGATGGAAGCTTAGACTTCTCTCATGTGATGAAGTTTTTGAATAAAAACCAAACTGTCAAACCCTAGTTTTGATTTTCTCATCAATTTATATCTTATCTATTCTTCTTTTCAGTGTTTTCTGTTATATTAAAGTATTCAAGAGCTTAAAACCACTTGTTTGTGTTGATTATTTACCTTTTACAGAGCCTTCTCCATTGCATACGACTACAATTGTGGAGAAATGTACTCTTAAACTGGTGGATGACTATAAGCACATGTTATGCCAATCCACAGAACCCTTGTCAACCTTTTTAGAGTACATCACGTACGTCAACTTCAATTTCGTTTCTGATCTCTTACATCTACTTTTATTTCTTTTAATTATAATTCTTTTGAATCTTATAATGATGATATACATAAAATTTGAGATAGAAATTCTAAATATTCTTTTTGAAATATAGAGATACCAGATTGCTATGAGGTGATTTATGTGATAATACCAAACCATGGAAACCTTAATTCCTCAGGAACCCTGGCCAAGATTTTTGGAAACCTACTCTGATCTATTTGACCCTAATTAAATTAGACTGGTGTTGGGTACTTGGGTTGATTGATTTTCTGCGGCATGTTCTTTCCATTGAAGAAATCTTTTGCCCAGATAAAGCAGAATAAAAGGGGAAAACAGACACCAATATGCTTTCTTTTTTATTTTTGCAGATATGGTCACATGATAGACAATGTTGTTTTAATTGTTACTGGCACGTTGCATGAAAGAGATGTTCAAGAATTATTAGAGAAATGCCATCCACTAGGCATGTTTGACAGGTATAATAATTTCAATATTTTGCTCGGTATAATAACTGTGTAAGTACCTGTAATTTTAATTATATTTTGGTTGTCTCCAGTATTGCTAGTCTAGCAGTTGCTCAGAATATGCGGGAGCTTTACAGGCTGGTACTTGTGGACACTCCTCTTGCCCCATACTTCTCTGACTGCATTACATCAGAGGTTAATATTCCTACCTAAATCCTTATTGCTCTTAAATTTGTTCAGAGATTTTAGGTCCATAATCAGCGTGTTCAACTTAAGTTATCTGGTGTTATGCACGTATGGCAAAACTAGGAAAAATTTATTTCTAAATCCCCCTTTTCACATCTCATATGTTACTTCTTATTCATTCTTTCTTTCTAGGACCTGGATGACATGAACATTGAAATAATGAGAAACACTCTTTATAAGGCATATCTTGAAGACTTTTACAAATTTTGTCAGGTGAGGGCACAAGGGCTTCCCCCCCGTCTTCCATACATGTGTTCCCTCTTTTCCAATTTTCTGGTGGTTTCATAAATTTCAATGTTTTACTTGGATAGAAACTTGGTGGTGCTACATCTGAAATCATGTCTGACCTTCTAGCTTTTGAGGCTGATAGAAGGGCTGTGAATATCACCATAAATAGGTAATTGAAGTTAGGTTTTTGCATAATTTTTATCACTTGAGATATTTTTATAACCAGCCTTGATGTTTTCAGTTTTCATTATTGACAGCATTGGTACTGAACTCACCAGAGATGATCGTAAGAAATTGTTCTCTAATTTTGGTTTGCTGTAAGTTCTGATCTAATTTTGTTATTGAAAATGGAAGTATATGTGTTGCTTTGGGATGGCTGATTTTATTGGCAATGGCTGACTTAATCAGGTACCCTTATGGTCATGAGGAGCTTGCTGTCTGTGAAGACGTTGACCAGGTATATCTTGCATCTAAGCGGTATGATGTTTGAGTAGTTTCATTGGTGGATCCAAGTGGATGGTTCTACGATTTTATTTTTTTCTTTTCCATTTGTAATTGTAGTTGATGCTGGCAATGGTTTTCATGGGCTTCTTTGTATTGTTCACTGTCACCTTTCTGTATCTATTCTTTGTATTGCCAATACTTGATGGCTTTAATTATTGTGCTCATTTGGGCCTGAGATCCCAGTTTTGGTTGCTGATGTAGGTTCGTGCAGTGATGGAAAAATACCCCCCTTATCAGTCTATCTTTGCTAAATTGTCATATGGAGAGAGCCAGATGCTTGACAAGGCATTCAATGAGGAGGAGGTGAAGAGGCTTTGCCTAGGGTTTGACCAACAGGTTTGTATCTTACTTTTTCTGAGTATTGGTTTTTCCGGCTTCATTAGAGCATTAGCCAGTATAGGAATAGCCCAATGGATCTTTATAGGTCTCGAAGGAATAATTTCTCCTTGTCTGATTAAGTCCCACTCTTT
>JANTPZ010097014.1:0-12322 GCA_025593235.1 Vachellia pachyceras
GAGTCAGCATAGATCTCTCCAACGGGGTGTGCCAAAACATGTCGGCGTGGGGTATAGTGATTGTAACTGCTGGGCTTCGAGGGGAAATTAGAACTTTCCAAAATTTTGGATTGCCGCTGCGGATATGATGAATAGGTTATATAGATTATAGAATGCTTGGGGAGAATTGGGTGGATGATTTTCATCTCAGAAGGTGAAATCACTTTCTCCATTTTAGTTGAAGGTTTGTACAGAGATATTGGGTGAGATTTGTAATAGTAGAGGGGTTCCATTTCCTTCCTTGACCTTGTGCTTATCGGATGAGGAGAGATAGGTTGCCACTCCGATTGGTGCGGAAAGGAGGGAAAGGAAATTGTTAGAAAGGGGAAAAGAGAGAGAGAAGAAAGTACAGCAGGAATTTAGAAACCGATTGGGTTCATGTAGTCGGGAAATGTAGAGTAATGAGAATGGGAGAAGGCTTATTGAATGAAAATGTCAATGAAGATTCTTTTACACTAGTTTACAGTTTTGTGGTGGCATCAAGTGTCGCGTGCAATGTTAATGCGAAGCAGAGATGGAAGTGGTGTTTGAGAATAGCACACGAATAATAAATATCTGCCTCCATATTTGCTTCTCATTGAGGGAAAATTCTGCTGAAAAGAGGCACACTACAATTTATTAGGGATCATCAATCTGCAATCTGCATATGTTTATTTAACTTAGACATGGTGGAAGGGATTATCAGTTGATGAGATGTTCCAGTTGAAGAAATTATTCCTGTGAAATCTAATCGAAACAAGTTATAAGCTGTTTGACAGTTGAGATAATATGAAATAAAACGAATATATCGGCCTTGACAGGCTAGTAGAACAATGATTTGGAGTTAAAGATGGCATAGAATTCACCCTAGAGAAAATAATACAAGTTACAATCTTAGAAAATGCAATTATTGATAGAGGTAAACAACTGTATACTCTATTCTCAAGGGATTAGTATCAAGTTCAAAATACATGGGCAACACACCTTATAACTAAAAAAAAATGTAAGATGAGAGATTTGGATATGGCAACAAATAAGACTAAGGATATGATTGGAGAGAAGTACCCGGCTTCTTGTAACAGAGAATGCAGAAAGGATGAGGCATATGGTGTTTCCGTTGTCGAGATTTGAGAAATGGGAGAAAATGCCAGTTCGGGCAAACAGTAAACACAGGCAGGGAAAATCCCATCAACAATCGAATAACTAGGAGCAGGTTTTTACTTTTTAGTTTGACCTGGTGATATGATTTTAAGAATCTACACAGGTTATTTATACTGAATACTGAATATATATATTCGATATTGAATATTGCCATAGATAGTGTACATTAAATTAAATTATTGACATAAATAGTATTGAAGAGACCATAGATATCAATAAGATAAATCCATGCCTTTCGGTTACTTTAACACTCTACTCATTAATTAGTCTAAGAATTACTTAACTAATTTAGATAAATTAAGGAAGCAAGATAAATTAATTAATTAACTATAAACATGCAATATGATTTCTTTGAACAAAAATATTCTATATGACAATTGATTATATATTAATTTATAAGTTAGGTAAATTAATTTAAAAAATAAAATGATAAAATTAGAGAAAAGTATATTAAATTCTTTTATTTAGAATTAAAATCAACCTTTAACAAGTTCCTACGTTTTAGCACTGGACTAATATGTAAAAATAATTCAAGATTATGTGGCCATGCAACTAGTGTATCCCCCACCCTTAATTCTCCAGCTATGGTCACTTGCAAAGAATAAATGTATACAATATGGTTTGTAATTCCATGAAGGGTTGATCATGATACCGGGTATTTACGCAAAAGAGAAAAATAAATGAACGGCTGCCTTTAAATCTCTTAAAGGGGTTGTTACGTGATTGGTATATCAGTTCAAGGGGTTATTAGTAAGTTAGAGGAAGTACTAATAAAGATGTATGAACCTGTCCTAGATATTGAACACACAGTTCCCCCTTATTTCTCTCCTTACCCGCATCAGGGATGGATAGGGAGACACGTATTGAAACTGACGCCTGATTTAATGATTTATTACACAATCTTCGATGGCGTTTTATAAAGAAGGACCCCTAACTGGGACATCTGAATTGTGTTGTGTTATTATCGGCCAAGGATTATCTCATGTCGTCACCTCAACATTAATCTTTGGTTTCTTCTGCATCAACCAATTGCAAGAACTTGCTAGATGAATTAGTCACAAAAGAAATCACCCCTATTCAGGATCAAATTCGTAATCTCATCTTTAAGAAAGTCTTTTAAGAGGTGTTTAATGTCATCACATAAGGCCCGCTCACCCTAGAGGTGGCTTCTTTTTCTTTTTCTTTTTCCAATGGATATGTCTTTTTGCCGCACAGATAATCTTTCTCTGTTTTTTTGGTGGTTGCTGATCGCTATCATACCATACCCATGTTTCTTATTATTTTTCCTTCCCAGATATTCAGTCCCCGTAATAGAATCAAACATGCTTTAATGTCATAACCTGGTTCTTAATGGTGCAGCAAGGCCAAAATGTAAGAAAAACCACTTCAGATGTGACATTATCAGAGGAAAAGAACATGACAACAAAAAGTCAAATAGCAGATAAGGCTGTAATGCTAGGTAAGGATAAGGTTGAACAGGGGTGACGTGATTGTGCAACTGCAACACCAACTTCATCTTCAATAGTTCAATTTACATTTCAAGGCTTGGGCTTATCCTCTCTTCATTCTCCAGAACAGTTTAAAAAAGGCCAGGGAGAGATAGACTATAGAGGAGTAGGCCCTATTCAAGTGGTACATAGCTATATAAATATATGCGCCTCTCATTAAAGGCAATGTAATATAATAAGTAAGCTTAGTGATGGTCCCACTCCATCCAGTTGGTTTGACTGCCAACGCGAGGGATACTGTTGACTCTGGTGTACTTATCAACCTTGAAGTTGGCCCCACACATGGCCCCTTCACTATCAACCCTTGGCATTGCCTTCACCTTGTTCATTGGATGCTCAAAGCTCATCAGTCCTCCTTCACTGTGAAACATGCACCCTGCAAAATATAACACAACCACAACCTTCATCACCATCTCCATCCACTTTCTGTTTCTTTTCTTAAAAAAACTGAAGGAAGGTTTCTTATTTGAGAGGAAAGGCACTGAAGGTGACATTATCCGGGAGAATCATTATAAAGTTGTAAGGAATGAATGTAATTACTAGAAAGTTCCACAATAAATGGTCAATACGTAATAACAAGTTTCAATACAGAAGATACAACAGATTTATACTCATCACTTATCATCGAGACGTTCTGGTGATTAAATTTTTTCTTGGAAACTCATTGTGATTCTCGCTTTTATCCTTAATAGACCAAATTGATCTAAAGATGTCCCCATGGTAAACAAGTAAAGGATTTGAAACAGTACCCGTTGGAAAGGGGGCAAAGGATTTGGCACATCCCTCTTTGATGACTTGAAGATCATCAGAGATAACCACAGACCCATCCGCTGCAATTCCCCAGTAGAGCTTCACTCCACCATCTGAACCCTGAAACCAAATTTCATGTTTTGATGAAATCCTTTATCACCAATTTGGATGAAGGCACAAATTAACTCGTTTTTCTCAGAAAAAGATGGGTTTAAGTGAGACATACCAGTGCGGCAAAAACACTCCCAACCTTGCTGTCATAGACAACAAAGGCAAAGCTGCCATCGAGATCCTTAACCACTTGATCTGCAGGGTAAGGTCCCCTGTCTCTGAGAGTCTTGTAAGCTTCAATCACAAACATGGCCTCGTTGGCGCCCTTTGTCAGCCCATATTGCTTGTTCAGAACATTCAAATTATTCAGGCTCCCCAGGAAGAGACAGTATATGTCCTCATGCCCACAAAACAACCTGCCAATGTCAAAGAAAATTCCAAAGTGGGGTCTATTTCATTTGTAATACAGAACCGCAAACAAAAACACATTCTTGGATCTTAATTCGAAGGAGACAAGAAAGAAACAAAAAACCACACAAGTAGGTTTTCTCCAACTTAGTTGATAGAAAATTAAGAAACAGAAAAAGCAACCATCTTTGCTTGATGCACCAGAAGAAAAAAGACAAAATTACCTCTGATGAACAGAGAATTGTTGCTGAGGACGGACATAGGCAAGAACAGCAGCCTGAGCAAAGGTCATAGAGCAAGTGTTGTGAGGATGGTGAGAGAGAAACTCTCTGAGAGTCTCCTCAGGAAGCTTAGGCTTCTTGGAGCCATTGTAGGAAGCAGGACTGTTGAGCTCTTCTGGTGGGTGAGCAAAGGCCTTGTGAAAAATAGCCAACATTCTGAGATTCTGATTCTGTTGTCAGACTCAGAGTAAGAAAGAAAGAAGATAGGAACTTTCATGCAGGGGTTAATGTGGGTATTTAAAAAGAAGGGACCTTGGTTTAATCTTTGGTTTGAGTTGGGTTGATTATAATGTAATTGTGGGCGTGGCTCCAAGTATAGGAGATGGATAAGATTATCAAAATAGTAATGGGTTGGTGTGGCTTTATCTTTTTGCAGTAGCCCCACATTGTCACTCTGATAATTTCGTGTTACCATGGGAAAAGAAGAGAGATTCCCTCGTTCGGAGACCAAAGTCTCTCAAGATCACGTAATTGGAGCCATCTGTATGTTTATCTATACAAACTTTGGAAGCTAACAAAGGTCATAAATTAAAAAATGAATGAATGATACATTTTTTTTAAATCATGACTGGTTGTGGGTCATTCTAACTTGTGTTCAAATACTAAGTATACAACTGTAATAGTTACTTGGAGGTAGCGAGGTACTCATTACATACATGTATCATGCGAATTGGATTAGTTGATTACTAATAGGAGAGAATAATGATGGAGAAATAACAAAACATAACAAAACATATATGTTCCATATTCTTATTACTATTCACATAGGGGCTAAATATGACCTTTCAAGATTGAGATGGGACAGAAAAAAACAATAAAAAAGTGAGATATGGTATTAAAATAAGGTTTAGTATCCTCAAGTTTACATTTATTTTATTTTTTATACATCAAATTTATAAACTGTTTTTCTCCCTCAAATGATAAAATGATTCATATTTTTATTAGATTTTATAGATCAATATTTTAAATAAAATGAAACTTGTGGGATAAAAATAAAAATGAGGACAAAATTAATAGACAAAATTTTATAAAATTTAAGACTTGAGGAAAAAAACTCATTATATCCTTAATTTAAAATTCATTTTAATAAAAAAATTAAGCTATGGAGTGTAGTAACAAGAATGATAGACCCAAAAGGATTCGGCTTGGGAATGAGGCTTAACTTGTCCAACAACAGAGATTGAGCTTCTTCTTCAAACAATATATAATTATCAATCAAATGGCTTCATTAACTGGTTTTCTCAAACAAACTGCTATTGTGTAATCATGATGTCCATTGTATCTTGTATGGTATGCCTCTTTGGACTTTTGCTTTGCATAAAATATAACTAGGTTAATTTATGGGTGAAGGGCCTAAACATGATCTTTCAAAAGCTGTTAACTAATATAATAACCACAATTGAAATATTTAAAGATATTCAAAATTTTAACACTATAAATAAGTTTTGTTTTTCAAAAATCTTGATATGTTTGCAATTTCATCATTAAACCAAAAGTTAACAAAAAGAAATAATTAAGTTTTATTTTGTGGTTTGTTTTAAAAGTCTTTTTCTTCTGATAAACTACTATAAATATTTACTTATAAGAAACAGAGCCGGTAATACGGGTTGGGCTCGCGGGCCGAACCCGCCAACCCGTCAGATTCGGGCGGGCTCGGGATGGCAAATGCCAGCCCACCCCGCGGGTTCTGGCAGGCTAGCCTGCAGGTTTATTTTATTATTTTATTTTTTTATCTTATATATTTTTACTTTTTCCATCTTAATAATTTTTATAAGGGTAAAAAGTAATATTAAATTCTATTTTTATGATAAATAATACCTAATATATTAAAAAATAGTATTAAATATCTTATTTTTTATATCAACTTCCTATAACACTGTATTTAAAATTATAACAAAACATTAATATTAATATTTTTTGAAAACTTGTAAAAAAATTATTATTAAAAATTTATTGATAGAAAAAGAATCATATGACTATATAATCTTATGATAAAATTTTTTTTAAAAAAAGAAAAAACTACAAAATTTTAATTTTTTTTAAAAAAATAAATTTCTAGTGGTGCGGGCTGCACCACCAGAGATGTAGCAAGCCAGCCCGCAACCCGTAGGCTGGCCCGCTTTACCAACTCTAATAAGAAACACTGTATATTTAGTTCTTATATATGCTGAGGTTAATTTTATTTTTGAAATCATCGACTTCATCTAAAATAATCAAAATTATCATTTTAAGGTTGTGCTTAATTTTAAATATTTTTCTAAAATATTTTAACCTCTTTTAAGTTGAGGTGGTGATTATTTATTAAGCGTAGCAAATACTTGAATTTCAATTATCACATTAATGACACATTATGAATTTTGGGCATTTTCCGTTAACTTCTTTTATGCGAGAAATTCATACATACACTTTTGACAAATCCATAATCAAGGTAAGAGACCTAATTAGGGATATTTAAATGTTGTTAAAGGATTAAAATGTCCACCTATATTTAAAAAATAAAAATGAATGTAGGTGTAAACTTGAGTTTGGTTTTAATTATTTAAGCTGGATTTAATTACAATTTTCCAATAAAAATTCAAAAATAAAGATGAAACATTTGATCATAGATCTTTAGAATCCTCATATATCTATCAAAGATTAAATTTACGATATCGCAAATCATGCACTCTTTTTCCTCTCACGCTCGACGGCACCATGAATGACGGCAACTACTCCTATCTCACCATGAATGAAGGCTCTGTCACAAACCCCAACCCCCAAGCCCACATGAAGGTCACCTGGAACTCAAATCTTGCTCTCAGACCTTCTTGACATTCTTGCTCTCACCTAGAACTCAAACCTTCGTTGCAATCGTCAAAAGGAATTGCTGGATTGTTCGATTTGGAGAAGCACTTTGGATTCGTCTTCACTGTTATTGGTTCAAAGTTTCACCCACTAATTTTTTTTTCTCCTTCATTCTTTTGGATTGTTTTGTTTCTTTTTTTTTTTTACTTGTCTTCACCGTTCATTTTTTTATTGTTGGATTGTTCTGTTTCAAATTTATGGTTTGGCGTGGAGTTTAATCATTTTCTGGGTTTAGCTTAAAGTCTTGATCGTTTTGGGGTTGATTTTGGCTTTTGATTCTTTCAATTGTGAACTTTCTTTTTTGATTCTAGATTTGTTGCATGAAGTTTGAAGAACTTTGGCTTTTGGGTTTCTGCCTTCAGGAAGACACTGATGAGATGGATCAATGAGAGAGGGGAAGGGCTCAGTGGCGATATGTTGGAGCATTGACTGCCACGTCAGGGTGATACGTGTGAGTTTCAATCAACTAAAACGGTCAAAAGTTAGCATCTGTTAATACCAGTGCAATAATATTGTTACATTTTAAGATTTCTGGGCGAAAATGCTCATCTAAAAAACTTCAGGAGCTGATTTGTACTTTAACCATTAATATAAGAGTTGATTTTTCATGGAAATCAATTGACACTTATATCACGGGTTGATAATGGCATATAAGAGCATTATGCACCAAATCTTAAAAAACATTCCTAACGTGTTTTGTAAGAGAACATGGCATTATTATGAGAACTACATGAAATCTGTTTGAGTTAGCTTAGAAGAATTTTTTTTTTTCAGTTGAAGGTTCATTTTACATATTTACCTTCTAATCACTTAAGCGAATCTAAATCATGAAGAAAAGATAAAACAATAAAAGCAGCTTTTTTTTAGAAAGAACAAAACGACATTAAAAGTAAGAAAACAACTTACCGTTTACCGCAGTATGAATTAAAAGGAACCAAATTGCACATTCTATTACAAAATATTTAAAAAAACTGAGGATAAGCTTGAGGTGGTGAGAGACATGACTGTACGTGGATGATTGGAAACAACAAGCAGCAGCTTGTTTATCCTTAATTTACATATTTCAACACATAAGCCTGTAGTGCCTCTCACTAATCTGTAGCACACTAAGTGCAGGTTTGGAAACCCGTTGGAAGGGTGATTTTACGGATTCTAAGTTAATTAAGTGAAAGGAGTTTTATCTCAACTTAAGTGTAACATGATTTGAATGTGCAAGTTAAACAAGCACTTAGGCTTATTGGTGGTCCCACTCCATCCAGTTGGTTTGACTGCCAACGCGAGGGATACTGTTGACTCTGGCGTATTTATCAACCTTGAAGTTGGCCCCACACATGGCCCCTTCACTATCAACTCTTGGCATTGCCTTCACCTTATTCATAGGATGCTCAAAGCTCATCAGTCCTCCTCCACTGTGAAACATGCACCCTGCAACACACAACATATATAATTATATATAATCACCACCTGCACCATCATTATCTCTATCCACTTTCTATTTCTTTCTATAAGAAACTGAAGAATGATTTCTGATGTTAGAGGAAGGGCACCCAAGGTGCTGTGTTATCTTTAATACACCAAACTGATTTAAAGATGTGTCCATGGTAAACCTCGGGTTTGTGATTTAGACATGTATTAAGTTTGTCTTCCTATCAAAACGAATTGAGCCAATTTCACAGGAGCTGCTTCAATTTGACAGGACTCTTAATAAAGTTTAACATTGAAGCTGAAAGAGTACCTGTTGGAAAGGGGGCAAAGGATTTGGCACATCCCTCTTTGATGACTTCGAGATCATCAGAGATAACCACAGACCCATCTGCTGCAATTCCCCAGTAGAGCTTCACTCCACCATCTGAACCCTGAAACCAAATTTCATGTTTTGATGAAATCCTTTATTACAAATTTGGATGAAGGTACAAATTAACTGGTTTTCTCAGAAAAAGATGGGTTTAAGTGAGACATACCAGTGCGGCAAAAACACTCCCAACCTTGCTGTCATAGACAACAAAGGCAAAGCTGCCATCGAGATCCTTCACCACTTGATCTGCAGGGTAAGGTCCCCTGTCTCTGAGAGTCTTGTAAGCTTCAATCACAAACATGGCCTCGTTGGCGCCCTTTGTCAGCCCATATTGCTTGTTCAGAACATTCAAATTATTCAGGCTCCCCAGGAAGAGACAGTATATGTCCTCATGCCCACAAAACAACCTGCCAATGTCAAAATTCCAAAGTGGGGTCTATTTCAATCGGAATACAGAACCACAAACAAAAAATACATGCTGGGATCTTAATCCCATCGAGACAAGAAAAAGCGCAAAGCGGGTCCTCTTCAACCTTGCTGATTATAAGACAAGCAACAGAAAAGCAACGATCTTTACTTAATAGAAGAAGAAAAAGTTAGGAAGTGTTTGTTAGATGTGATGAAGAATTACCTCTGACGAACCGAGAATTGTTGCTCAGGACGAACATAGGCAAGAACAGCAGCCTCACCAAAGCTCATAGAGCAAGTGCTGTCAGGATGGCGAGAAAGAAACTCCCTCAGAGTTTCCTCAGGAAGCTTAGGCTTCTTAGATCCATTGTAGGAAGCAGGACTGTGAAGCTCCTCTGGCGGATGAGCAAAAGCGTTGTGAAAAATAGCCAACATTATGATTCCTCTGATTCTTTTTGTCACACTATCACAACGAAAGGAAAAAGATAAGAAATTTTAATGGCGGGTTGATGTGGGTATTTATAAAGGAAGGATATTTGCCTTAATCCATGGTTGAGTTTTGGGACTGGTTACTGGGTTTGTCGTAAGGTTAGCAGAAACAAAACCTCTCTCGTACGCTGCTGTTTATATTGGAAAAGTTTGAAATAGCCTCCATCCTTTGATTTAAAAACTATGTTACTGTGGGCGTGGGACTGAGATGTATGGATAAGATTCTCAAATTCCTATGAGTTGGTGGGAACTTTATCCTTCTGTCCGATGAGATTCAGAACTTGCCATCGTTCGTTTGTTTGTTGCACAGAAATAAGGCTGTATGGGGCCCGCATCGTCACAGTCATTGGCTGCTTCAGTCCACTATCTATTGTCGTTAACTTGGGAAGTAATGCTGGCGAAATGATAATTATGTGTAGGGTATTAGTTACGTATAGAAGTGATTGACGGCCATGAAATTTTTATTTGTCAAATTAAAGGCCAATATTTAAATATAAAATTTTAAACAGAATGAAATTTATAATTAATGTGATTATGTCAAATACTAAAGTTGGACATTCCTTTTACTGATCATTTAAATACATGAAAACTATCGGTGTTTGAATTCAGGCAGTTATGATCAATAGCATTTTATAACAAGCATTTTTAATCAATTTTCCTTAAAATAAAATGGTTCGTTGGAAACTTTAACAACAACATCACAATACATATACTGCGTAATCCTTAATACAAAAGTCCGTTGACTTTTGTTAAAGAGGTTAAGGAAGTTAAATACATTACTTAAAAATGTTTATATTTATCATTTTTTTAAACTAATTTGTTTGACTTAAAAACTATGCAATATAATTATATTACATAGATGACTACTTTTAAGTTAATTAACTCTTAAATTAAAAATCGACTCTTAAGTTATCATTTTTCTCTAAATTAATTTGTTTGACTTATAATTATCATTTTTAATAAAAGTTAATTGACTCTTAAATTAAAAATCGGAGGTAGTATATCAATTAGAATTTATTATATACATATTGTCTGATATTGTTACATACATAACGATGCCGTTTTTAAATAATCATATATTAGTCTATTTTGTGATGATGATGATGATGATTCCTTCAGCCCTTATGCCCATTATTTTGATTAACAGTGGTTAGACAGATTACACAGTATCGCCTTGACTTTGAGCTCTGTACATAAAAAGAGAGAAAAATTATTTAGGCACAATACGGTTTATCAATTAGTTAATTAATAATACTAAGTATTAAATGATTACTAAAAAATTGGTTCGCCAATGCAAAGAAGGGGGAATTTGGAGATTTTTTAATGGAATTAAAATGTAATTTTTTAAATACAATCATGCTCTTATTATAAATATTAAGTACAATATGTTAATTTCAATCATGTGCCGAACAATTTATATAACCTTCTGAATTATGTATCTTAAATGCTTTATCATGCATATTAATATATTGATATCGTCCCTTTTTTGTTTTTCGCTACATATATTTAATCGCATGTGTGGATCATGGTAACCAACAATTCGATAATTTTATTAATTGATGTTTGTGTTGGATGTCTTTTTTTTGGTACTGTTGCTTAAAATAGAGAATTGAGGTGTGTTTGGAAATTCCGTTGAAAGAAATGAGTTTACAGATTCTGTAGTATTTCATGGATTTCAAGATAGTTTTATAAATTGTAAGATAGAAGGGACAAATGTAGAGAGAGAAACATGCTTCAGGGTGACAATTACGGTTTTTCACGTATTTAGAATTATATTAGATAGCGACATATTTATATTAAAAAATTAAAACCATTATAGAGTTTATAGTGTTTGATAATTGATAGATGTGATATATATATATGTTGGCAAATATATATATATATATAAAGGATTTGGTTTGGCATTGTGACTTTTAGACTTATTCAGTAGAGATAAGGATAAAGATTATTCTTCCTCACATATTTGTAATCAACTCACTGTACATCATTCCCACTGTTTTCTCCCAAAAACTGTGGGCAATATAGTCATCATGTGTTCTAAATGTGTTTGGGAAGAAAATTTCAATCCCAGTTTGGTTCCTTTTTATAGCATTGCCATTCAGAATGATTAGAAAGATATGTTCATTGAGGTGTTAAATATATAAGCTAATTAATGTCATTCATTTTATATTTAAGATATTAATTTACTCTCTCCGCTAGAATTCTCAAATTATTGTCAATGGATTTATAGTTTGATGGCATGAAGTGGAAGTTATGTGTTCAATCTTGTTGCTTCTGTTAGTATTTGCCCCTTTGATTTAAAAAAAAGGAAAAGAACTCTCAAGTTCTTAATATAAGAAATATTAAATTAATTTGTAAATTAATAAAATGGATAAATTAATTAATTATAAGTTGTGATTTCATCTTCTTAGTGTATATTAGTTTAAAAGATAGATAAATTGATTTGGAAAGAAACGATAAATATGGGAAACGAAGTGGATTAGGGATCTTTTATTTAGGATTTAATCCAACCTCCAATAATACCTTATGCTAAGAATAACGAGGAAATATTATGTTGCATATCCATCTATATGTTAATCACTCTTTCATGTTTCTTAATTAACAAAAAA
>JANTPZ010097017.1:0-16601 GCA_025593235.1 Vachellia pachyceras
AGGGCGAGGACCTAGATTTCCATCAGGGGGAGGAGCAGGAAGAGGTAGTATCGGTAATGAACCCAAAATTATGGCGACTTACAAATTCCTAAGTCTAATAGTGCCTTTCTTTAACGCTAAAACAAAAATAGGGCATAGAAGAAGGCGCTAGCTGTCGAATCGAAACCAACCTGCAAATTAAAGATGGAACAGGAAGACCGATTAAATAAAAATCCAAACAGAAGTATAGTAAGACAGGAAATCAGTGAGACCAGCAGATCAACAAACACAAAATTATATTTAATCAAAAAAATCTCAAAGAAGAACAACGAGAAGCAGGGAGGACAGTAGAGGAGAGCCACCGACGTTTAGGATTTCGCCTTAACAGCGGCAGCGCGGAGGATTTATGATTGTGCATATGTATGGGCACATGCTGTGGTTGTTCATGAGCAAATGTAAATATAATTTATGATTGTGCAATGTTTGTTTATGCAAGCAAAAGAAATTGGTAATAGAGAAAATGTCAAAATCGAAAACGTCAAAATCGAAAACCACACATAGTGGCTACGTTATGTTTAAAAGGGAATTTACATCCAAGACGGGAGAGAAGTTTAAGAACCTCAGAGAACAAAGCAGGGTGCTAGGCAAGGCTTGGTGTGAATTGTATGAGCATGAGAAGAAGAAGGTCAATGATGAGGCTAAGAAAATGAAAGCTGATTAGAAGAAGAAAAGGAGGGAAAGATGACGGTGACAAAGGTTCCCTTTCAAACCTGTAGCTCACTACGGGGATTCAAGTCCTTGATGGACTATGTGCTTATTTGGTAAGTTCGTTGGAAGAACGGACGTAGATTCTGAGATAAATATATGAGAGGAATTTTATCTCAGTAAGTGTAGGAATGGCTTTTGGATGCTCAAACAGGCTATCCAAACAAGCCTTATGTAAATAATAATGTTAAATTCAAGGACAGGGTTAAAAAATCGGAATTGGGAATTTGTTGAAGCCGGAACTAGAGAAACTCCCTTGCGATATTATCGTGGCAATGCTCAAAACAAGAAGACGGGTTGATGATTAAGCAGACGGAATTTTTTTTTTTTGTGGTAAAATCACGTACCTTAAGCTCCGATCTCTCTCCACGTACACCTCCAACTCTTAACAGAAGCAACTACTCGTCTTTTTTATCACACCATCTTTCGTCCTCTCTCTTTCCTTATAAATATGATAGGAGGGCAATTTTTTGTCATTCCCTTTAAATTTGGTAAATGACAGATTAAGTCCTAGCACCTCTGTGGGATTTTGAAATTATGTAACACATATCTATCATACCAATTTTTAGGGTCTTTTTCTGTCGTTTTCCAATTTTTTAATACTATAGTTCTATAACATGTTTTTAAAATAAGGTTTGAGAAAAAGATTGTTTGAATTGATTCTTTAAAAAAGCATAAAAAATATAAAATATGTTTGAAATAATTGTTTTTCAAATTATCTCGGGTAAGTAAATATTAATGAATGAACGAGTTTGAGTTCAACTTCAAAAGGGTTTAAATGGTCAACACACAAGTGATTTTATAGAATAAAATAATAAAATATATAAAAAAAATTCTTATCTGGGAGAATTGGAATCCCATTAAAAATTAATTAGAGAATGATACATACGTATAATTGATCGCTTCTGGAAGCTCAGTTGCATTCAGGGAACGCCATATGTATAATATGGAGGCTCGGTTGCATAATGTGAGACATCAATTGTATAATTTAAAAGGTCTCATTCCACAATTAATTTTTCAATGGTGATTTATTCCCAATTCTTCCTTTTTTATTTTTCATTTTTAAAAGAATTTTATAGATGTTAGCATGCCAAAAAATAATTTGTATTGTCATAATCTCGTTCAAGTTACAATACTAATCTACTTTCACTCAAGGGTAATGAATTAACCCACTTTAAATTACTCTGAAAGTATAAGACCTAACTTACCCTCCCAAGGTGAGGATTACATAATTCGACACATTTAAACTAGGGACTCTAACATTTTAAATAGCTTGTGTTTGTGTTTGACAATGCGTTGGATCTAATTCTAGCCCATGAAATGCTCCTTATGATGGAAAAAGGTATATTACCCTATTTGACAATTGATGTGCTTGGAAAGTTCATTAGGAGAAATGAGTTTATTGAGAGATATTTTACGGATTTCAAAATGGTTTTAATGAATTTCAAAATAATTTTTACAGATTTTGAGATAACTTTATATTGAAATATGTGCACCGTTTGGTAAACGGTGTTCTCAAACAATCACATAATTCAAGCCAAAATGACTATTGGTCAAAAAGTTCCCTTTTTCTAGATGTAGAAATATTAGCCACGATATAGAGAGGAGGAAAGCAACGGGAAAGTCCATCACAAAAAAAAAAAAAAAAGCAATTGATGAGTGATGTGATGAGCGAAGAAGATTTAATTGGGTTTTCTTGAAATTTTCCATTAAAGGTAGTTTTATCTTTTCCTTTAAATTATATATATTCGTTTAGACCATTCTTTGATCAGGTCGTGTTGGTAATAAATTCCATAACTGGGGACTTGTCTTCAATTTTCATGTTTTATTTATTTATTCAGATAAAATTTTCTTTAAACTTGTACGTTTTTATTTTTTATCATATTATTCTTTTTTCTAAAATTATGGTAATATATAAAAATATATTTGAATATGTATTATTTAATGAGATTAATGTTATTTTAAATTATTTTCTATCAAAAATCATTTCTCCAACGTTTATTTAAATAAGTTTTTCTTTTTACAAAAAAATCATTTTTCCAAAATTTATTTAATCATAACATTTTAAAGGTGTATGCTATTTTTTCAACGTGATTTACAATCTACGATATAAGCATACGATATGAGTTTTGTCTCAGTTTATGAACATGATTTCATAACGATTTGACAAACATGTCAATTTTAACAAAAAGTCACTTTCTTTATCGTTTATTCAAATGGATCCTAAACATTTAAGTCAGCAACTGGCTAAATAATTAACCTTAATCACCTCACCTAACCCTTCTTTTTAACTGCTTAATCAACTTTATTTTAATGTAATTTTCCATCATCCATCCTATTATACCAACATAATTTTCTTCGATTCGGGGGGGATAAGGAAGTGGGAGAGAAAAAGAAATGTTTTAAAAGTTGGCGGTACAGGAATGGTTTTTACTATTTAACCGTGAAACCTTGAGGAAAGCATGGATTGAGTCGTGGCGGGAGCAAGGCGAGAAGAATAAACCCTCGTGGGCGGAGTTCCCTCACCGTGACTGACTACGATGCAAACGAAATGCTCACCGGCAGAGAAAGCTTGATTCGATTGGTCGGCAAACGCAGGCGCTTTCTTCCCAATCGTCAGTCTCTCTTCTCCAATCCTGAACGGGTGTGTATATTCGCACTTGCTCTTGTTCTTTCGCCCCTAAAGTTTCTCATTACTTTGCGATTTACTGCTTCTTAACATGATGACTTATAAGTGACATTTAGATTTTAGTCACTTGTATTCGGTGCGGGGACGTCTTAGTCTTTTAGCTACGTTCACCATGTGTTTGATACTTTGTCCCACTGGTGATTATGGTTGCTGGAAGCTGAATATTGCAATTCGGGATTCTCCACGAAACTCCTAGTTTGTAAATCTTCATTGGGTACACTTAGTTTTGAGAAGGAGGGGAATGCTTAATCTGATAATGGCATCAAATATTGTCTTTCTATTTTCTAAGACCATTTTGGCTTCTAAAGCCTTAACTCTCTGCCGCCCGAATATATGTTAAACTAGCTTCTTCAGATTCACGAAGGGGTGTGTCAATTTGTTTTGCATTATTCTTTTTTATTTTTTAAATATTCATTCCAATGGGAATTTGATTCATTGAAGTTGGAAATTATTTTTTTTAATCGAAGAATTGAAATAAGTAATTTTTTCTAATCGGTTTTGCTTTACTGGATGATTATTGTTGGTATACTATTACACCGAAATCTTATAAGACATTTTGATTTTGGAGGGCAGGTGAAGTTGGGACCATGCTTTTTTTTTATTCGTTTTTCTAGACATTCCACAGTTCTTTTGAAAATATTAAGTATATGTAGCTTTTCTTGTTGGAGATTGCTGTTAGGACAAGACATTAAAAACTTCCAAGGTATTTAAGATAAAATTACCACATAAATAGCTATAACTTGTCAGCAGTGGGGAGAGTGAATGGCTGCGTGTTTTGTATCAATACTAACTTCAGGAGTCACCAGTTTATTATTTTTCTGAACATCTATTTTAGCATCATTACAATGGGTAGGTTTCAATTATATTTTTATTTTTGCAGACTCTTATTTATTTGATTTTATATCTCTTTGAATCTCTGCAATGACAATGATGGAAAAATTTGCTTGGCGAAGTGTGCCGAACTACCTCTGGAAGCTAATTCAAACCAATTGAAATCTGTTGGGGATAAGGCTGAGAATAATACCTCTCATGATGAAATAGCTTGCCCAATTTGTGGCTGTGAGATTCGTGGGGATAACCATGAGGTCAATTCTCATCTTGGTACGTAATCTTGTTAAACTCTTTCTCATTTGGTTGACTAATGAATTATGTAGTATGAAAAAAAGAGCCTACATTTCGAGGTAGGTATGTTACCATTGAATATAGATTATCAGTAAACTAGTATAACTAAAGGAACTTAATTTAAATAATGTGTTATCTTGTTATATGTGCATCATTCTAGTTAAAAAAATTATTTGGTCTTCCTTATTTTAATATGTTGATAAAAATTAATTTCCATCTGATTACCTATCATGATAATTCATGCTGAAAGCAGCCTAAAAGAAGTCTACTGATTTGTTAGTTCATCCATTGTTTTTGCATGTTAGATTTGGGTGGCCTCTTTTGGAATTGTAATTCAATTTATATTTTCAGATGCATGTCTCTCTTGAAGAATCAAGCAAAAACTCACTCAGCGCGCCCTCCTTCTTCAGCCAGACATTAAAAGTGCAAAATATTCCTGAGGACTCCTTGAAGTCAGAAATGCTGTGGTCCTAAGGAATTGTAATAACCATGTTCTGCAGAATCCTAGTGATGTTTTACCTGCTCTTGCAGCCAGGGAAGAAAGTGGGAAAAAGTGTAAACTTACTCAAAATCTGGACCATAATGACACTAGTTGTTGCAAAGTTAGAAGCCCATCCTTGTCCCCTAAGGATGAGCTGCCAAAACCCAAACTAACTAATAGTAGGTCAGGCATTTCTGGGGTGACACTTGAAACTTTTTTAGTTGTCGTAGATACAATGGTCATGAAGAGATGGTGATACCTTCTCTCTTTTGAGAGATCCTCACAATGTTAATGATTCGAATGCCATTAAGGTTTTCTTTGTTTTTCATTCTATTATCTAGTATTGGTTTTATAGGTCACTATTCTGAGGGAACATAGCTCTGTCGTATGTTCAGGTTGTTTCTGCTGATTCTGGAAGTTTTATATTATTAGGCTTCCTCTCTCGTGAGCTAGCACAATATCTATCACCCCTAATTGACAATTACGGCCTTGTATTTGAGGTATTAAAGTTTTAGCTATACAATAAATAGTTTTTACGACTTGATTTCTTATTCCTTTGCTTTGTTGTGCCTAAATGTGTTAAAGATCTTCTATATTATTCATGAAGGTACTTTAGATATCCGTTACTTTTTAAATTTTAGTTTGGTACATATTTTTCCTTTTTAGATATTTTCTAGCTGACGTTTCCATAGGAGTATACTTTGTTCAAGTATTTAACAAATATTTGGTGGCAGAGTTTTGAGGTTTAATTTTATTTATGTGCTGTATGAGATGGTTGTTTCATGTTCCTTTGGTGTATCCATGGCTTTCATGAATTGTTTCTTCAACAAATTTGAGAAAGATCATTTTGTTTATGCATAGTGATATTTCTGCTAGATAGATGAGAAGAATACCTTATACACCTTTCTGTCGCCCCCCCCCCCTCTTTCTCCTCCCCATTCCTTAGTTGATAAAACCTCTTTTATCTGAGATGCTGACAAACTGCCAGCAAAAAAAAAATATGGCTGTAAAGAATAATTTTTCTATGGTGAAAAAGATGTGCAAGCTATTGGGTTGTGGTTCTCATCAGTATGCACTTTGGAATGCTTTTGCAGGGGCATATCACTTCTGTTGCTGAAAATTCTCTTGATGCTGTTCCAATTCAAATTGCATGCCGGAGAGAATCTGACTTTGAAAGTGGGCTTGATGATGAAACTTTCAAATGTTTATGGGAAAATGCTCAGCATGTGGTTGAGATCAGAAGGAACAATCCACATTCTGTGAAGTATCAGCTCAATTTTTGTCTTATACTGCAGGAGGTGTTGAGAAGTAATTTTCAGTTTTCACCTTTTAACTGATGATGAAAAAGAGTATCTAGGTATCAACATCAATATTTATGAGTTGTTGATGGAGCTGGAAAATTGGTACTATGTTAGAAGGTAAGTAGCAGCCAACTATTCCTTCTTCAATGGAGTAGGAAGAGGAAACTGATGTGGTAGCTGTCTACGTTGGTACAAGAAGGAGAATTAACAGTAAACAACAAGAGCAATAACATAGACACTTCCCAACGTTCGAGAGGTTGGGATCTCGCCTCAGCCGTCACTGTTCATGCCCGCTCCCAATGCACACAGACCTAGATAACTGCCTCCTCACTGTTTCCACGCTGGTCCATGGGCCTGGGTCTTACTGGACCTGTCCTAGCTGTCCTCTTCCTCTTGTAAGTCTGGGCCTCCTTGGTTTGCGTAGTGCCGAGCCCATCAGTTGTGACATATTTCTCGTGCACAATTTTTTCAGAATTTAAATCATGCCTTATTTATTGACAGAGTTATTCACTTTGCTCCCAAATGATAGTCAGAGACTTTTTATCAGGCTATGCACTAGCAAAGGTAATGTTAGCATCCTAATGTGCTCTTCTCGGGCTTAATATTAAGTGTTTTGCCCCATGTTCATGGTTGAATTTTGTCTACCATATTTCTCACTTCTCTTTAAGATCGGCTAAATTTTTCTGTCAGAAAATGATAAAGGCCCAAGAAAAATACTTTTTTTGTCAGATCGGCTAATATTTAATGTGACTTGAAATCCACCCCCCCAAACAAAAAAAATGTATGAGACTCTTAATCCGTCTGCATCCGCCACTCTGCCCATCATTGACATGTAAAAACTGATGCTGTCTCATATCCAAGATTGTTTATTCGTGTCATGAAACTTGCAGTCGTCTGTCGATGGATCATGCATCCAGTAGAAATGCTTCTATTACTGCACTTAGGAAACCGATGCTTAGATTGTCAAGAAGTTGAAAACTTTTCTATTGGTTTACATGCTGCAATATTTACAATTTTTAGTGGTGCTTTTACTTACTTTTCTTTTTCTTCTTTTTTATTTGCGTTTTTGGACTTGAAAAAAATTTTATGTTGTTTTCTTGTCCAGGGCCTTGGTTTCGCATGTCTTGTATATCCTATACTGAAACAATAGATGTTCAAAGAGCAGTGAAGGGACTTGCCGGTAATTTAATATAATTTGTAAAATTTGTTTTGTGTAGTCCACTCCACCTAGTGGGATAAGGCTAGTTGTAAGATTTGTTTTATCTTTCTCTACCAATACAATTAGCTTTCCTTTCCTCAAAAAAATATCACTGCCTTCTCATGACCTATGCCTTTGATTTGATCATATTACAGACAAAGGATTTGTATGTTATGTTGAAGATGGAGATCACTTATGTGAAAGTGAGATGAAAGATATTTTGAATACGCTTACAGTTTCTGAGCTGCGTGAAATTTGTTGTATTCTTAAAAAGGTTAGAATCTATTGCCATTATTTCTCCATAATTTATTTTAATAGTAAACTTCATGCATAAATGGATTTTGCTAGTTACTGGAGGAATAGAATTGCTTTATATTGTACTAGCAACGATTAAGCTGAGTTCGAGTTAGATGTGTAAAAAAAATTATGCTATGAGAACTTTCATTCGTTTGATAGTTGTTGTAATTTGACTTTGGATAAACAGTACTGAATACTGGATAGTTTTCACAAAAATTTGCTGTATATAATAGTCTCTTTACTTAAATTGTGTACAAGATGCACATTCATAGGAATCCATATTTTGGGATCTAGGAATCAAATATCATGTCAGGAATGAATAGTTGTTTTCTTTGATGCTGATGGGTACCTAAGTAAGATGGGGAACACCACCCCAAAAGTTAGCTATTGAGATGGGAGAACCAACCCACTTACATACTCCATTGAGCATCCTATTTTACTCAATGTGGGATTTGGTATCCCATACTACCAAGTACCCATCAATTGGCCCCCTCTGGAAAGCCGACGTCTTGATGGCTGCACTCCATGGCACTTCACTGGGCCTTATGCCAGTCAGAACCCTTCGTGGATAGCTCTTTCCTTAGATGTCGTAATACTGGCTCTGATACCAATTGATGGATACCTAAGTGGGATGGGGAATCCCACCTCAAAAGTTAGCTATTGAGGTGGGAGAACCAACCCACTTAAATACCCCATTGAGTATCTCATTCTACTCAATGTGGGACTTGGTATCCTATACTACCAAGTCCCCATTAGATGCACAAAAAGTTATATTGGTTTTTCATTATCAAACTTCATTGTGGCTAGTGCCGGTAAAACGGGTTGGGCCCGCCAGCCCGCCAAAAGAGGTGGGCCGTTGTCAACCCGACAGGGTGGCGGGCTGGAATCAGCCCGCCACCCTCAACCCGCCTATGAATCAGCCCGCCTAACCCGTTTTTATTTTTTTTTAAAATATATATTTTATGTATTTTTTTTACATTTTTTTCATCCTAATATTTTTTTACAAAGGGAAAAGTAATATTAAACTCTATTTTTAAGAAATTATTGAACACTTATTCATAGAATTTGAAAGAGAATATCATAAATATGCAATCTTATAGAAAAAATTGGGTAAAAAAAGGAAAAACAATTTATTTTTCATTTTTTTAAAAAAATAAAAAGGCCGCCAACCTGCCATGGTGGGCCGCGGGTTGGGAAATCCCAACCCGCCACTTGGCGGGCTGGCCCGCTTTACCGATGCTAATTGTGGCTATTTATTTAACTGTTGAATGTATGATGGGTTAAGTGTTTCCTTCCTGCTTCAGAGAACTTGCTAATAAATCAGGATAAGGAAGTTGGATGATTTTGAGTATTAAGATAGAGTCCCAGCCAGCTTCCTGGTGGGATAAAGGCTTTGTTGTTGTTGTAAGACAGATTCCCAGCCAAGTAAAAAAAAACAGAAATCAGTAGATGATTTTATTTAATACCCTATGCCCTGGTAGCATTCTGCTTCTCTTGTTTGCTAGGTTGCTGAGCTGTTATCAAATCTACCAAGTTTGAGGAGCAGGTGGCGTGTGGAGATAAAAGTCAAATGTGAACGTTTTCTCTGCAATCAGTTTTGCGTTATAGAAGACAGAGTGCAAGCTTTTTCTGGGACAAGTGTCTAGTTTGCATGGGCTGTTTTGTTGGAGTGCAATTTTAGCAAAGATCTCTTCCCGTACATCTCGCATGGGATATCATTTTGCATTTTTGGCTGGAAAAAATGGTTTTTATGTGAAAACTGTACTTTAAAATAAACAATAGCACTTATTGGCCCTCTTGAAGTAATGTCCTTTTTTTTCCAGGATAAGATAATTCTACTCTCAGTTTCATTTTTTACTTTGCATGCTGCTCTAGGATTATCTTATCCGTCAAGCTTGTACTTTCTCCTCTATAGAACACCTTCAAGCTTCAACATGATGCTAACTATTTGGTTCAGTGTTGCAAGCTATATTTCAGGAATGTAGACCTGACACATGAAACAGTATTTTTGTTTTCTTTTTTATATCTTTTATTACCTTTAGCTATGGGGAAACCAGTATTTGTGTGCATTGTGTTAGGAATTGGAGCATTTTGGATGGATCCTCCTAAATTTGGCTGTATCTTTAGTATGTGCTCCTAAATTGATAAATGGCTTCTGATGACTACAGATTAAGAGACATCCTGTGGACAGATACGGGCCAAACAGTTAAACATTATACTCTGTTTATCTATATAGATTAGTAAGAGGCTCTACAGATGTTATTTGTTCTGCCTCTCTTCAGTTCTCCGTGATGAATTATAAAATTTCTTTTGTTTTCTGATAATGTTCCAGAGTTGCAATCGTGCGTCAAGAAAGCAAGATCTTGTTTAATCTCTTCTTTCTATGTGCGCGGATGAACTGTGGTATTCACTATTCAGAATTTTTGTTCTTGTCTTGTAATTTGTAAAGGAATCTTTCCTGGATCATTCCAACCCAAAAGTTTAGACTTTTCAAGTGAACATTCATGATTAGTTTTATTTGTAATTTTTTAACCAGATGCCTCACTCAACGGCCCTTTGGGCTGGGATTGCGAGCAAGGTGCAAGCTTATCTTTATACCTTATCCAAACCGCTTGGCTATAGAGGCTCCCTGATATCACGTCACATACAATTTCAAAAAAAAAATAATAATAATTTGCATGTAAATGAAGGCCCATGCATGATCTTAATATAATATTTAATAATAAACCATATTTTATTTATTGTATTTTGTTCTCTCTGTGCAGGCCATGCCTATCAACCGAGGTTTTGGATAGAACTGGCACCTGTATCAAAATATCTTCAAAAGCTGAAACTCTAACGTAGGTTTGGGAAAATGGGTTGGGCCAGCCTGATAACCCACCGTTTTATTTTTTTTAAAATATATATTATATATATTTACCTTTTTTTCATCCTAATATTTTTTTACAAAGGAAAAAGTAGTATTAAACTCTATTTTTAGAAAATTATTAAAAATTTATTGATGAGATTGGAAAGAGAATTATATAAATATATTATCTCATAGAAAAAAATTGGATAAAAAAAGAAAAAAGAAATTAATTTCTAATTTTTTTAAAAAAATAAAAACCCGTCATGACAGGCTCGGGTTGCAGTTTTGCAACCTGTTGCCTCCCGTAACACGTGTGGGTTGACCCGTTTTCCCAACCCTACTCTCATGTGGCGTGCTAAGGTTCTTTTTTTTTTTTTGGTTCAGTTTCTTTTTCTGTTGGAAAAACGTTAAAGGTGATCATTTTAATGCCTTGTATAGGTGCTGTTCCTGCAGAGGCTTTTCTTCCTAAATGGAGAGCAGGATCTCTCAACATTTCTAGTTATTGACATGGGAAAAGTCAAGTATCCAACTTACAATTGCACAATATCAGAAACAATTTTCTCAAATCGAAGTGACCTGCTTTTGTATGAGGAGGTATATGATGTGTTCGAAGACACTATTTGCTTTTTGTAGCCAGCCCAAGGTGCAAACACTTGTACCAACAAGTTTTACAGGCCATTGAAGTGGCTCAAATAATGGATGAAGCTCTTGATGCTCATGACAATGAATTGGTATTGAAATGCATAAAAATCGCTGAATCCCATGTATCTACTCTTTTTCCTATCCAGTACTCGACTTCTGAATCAGGAGATGCATTTTGCCATTTATAAACTACATCATGGGTACATTCCAAAGTGGTCATATTAGGGATTTCATTTCTTGAGCAAGTGCATAGGTATGGTGATTCATGGTTGAATCTTCAGGCACTTGCTCCTTTCTCCATTTAGTTTACAGTTTCATTAACATAATAACATATATTTGCGTTCAAGTATGAATTCTACATATGGGATCACAACTGTATCTGTTCGATTTCAACTGGACATAGCCTATTTCCCAAACGTATAATGACACGCAGCATTTAAGTGCAAACTACAAAGTCTCCAAAAATTAAAATAAGAACTAGGAACCAAAAAAAGAAAAAGGAAAAAGGAAAAAGGAGAAAGCATGTGTAGTATGGCTATATTTTAAATTTCATTTTTAGGAAGTTGCAAAATTTACTAGCTCTACCTTTCCCACTACTTTTTGTTGGGCCAAGCAATATGATTTCATACTTAAAATTTTTTAAATAATAAATTATTCAATCTCTACCAACTCCACCCATGTTTTATAGCCGGTCCCAAACTTGGATAAACGAGGGTTGTATTAGGCCCTTCGATAGCTAGTGTAAAACTCTATTGAATGCTTATGATATTGATCAACAAAGAAATTGAGCTATAATCTTTTGTTGAACAAGAGGATTTTGGTGTTGATTTTCAACAAACTTCTAGGATACCTCTTCTTTCAAACAATTTGGCTGATTTTCTTTGTACTGGATTGCATTAATAAAGTTAGTACGAGGAGGATTAGCAAATTTGAAGAAAATGTTCTTTCCCAAAAAAATGGGTTTCAATTCATTCTTTTGATGTATTATAGGGCATAATTTGATCAATAAATGGTCCCCTTAAAATCACATCGTTTGACAACACTTTAACCAAAAGAAATGGTGTATTAATTCGAAAGCCATTATTGTCTACTACATCATTTGATAGCTTGTAGCTGACTTCTAATGGGATTTTGTTTGGTCCAGAAAGACCCATGGTAATTTTTTCAAAAATATGTGGTTGGAATTAGACTTTTGATACAGTTCAAAGCTGCAGCAGTATCAAATAAAGCAATTGTTTCCAAAACATACTCATTTTGAACAATTCTTTTTATTGGAATATGATGTTTCTAGATTATAACCCTTTGGGTAGAAATTTTTTATATAAGATTTAAGAAAGGATCAGAGACATCTTTGACAACTTCAACCTTCTCTCTTCCTTTATTAGGAATTTCTTCATTGCTTATCTGGATTTGTTTTAAAAAAAGAGAATGTAGATCGTGAATATTTTTCAGATCTCATATCTATTCCTTTAAATCATTAATTTCCTTTTGAAAGTCTGAAATAGTGATCTGTTTTGGATTTCGAAATCTTTTCATGATTTCAGTAAAATCATATTTCGTTGTCAGTTGGTTTTGTTTTGAAAAAGATTTTGGGAAACAGGATTTTCAAGAAGAAACCTCTCTAAGTTTATTGAAATACCTCTGTTTATCCTCATTATTCAGAAGATAATTTATAATTTTGAAAAAATAAATTTTCACAATGGCTCCGTGTGATCCATGTAGTTAACCGCACGTAGTGGATAAGACCTCTTGTTGTCGTCATCATCGTCTTGGTCGTTGTCTATTAACATCAGAAATGTCATTACATTGATGCCATCATGATGATACAGGGCATGAAGTCCCTACATGACTGGGGTTTTTGTTTAGAAAAACCCCTCAACTCATGGTGATACTAAGCTTTTTGCGGTCAATCATTTTTTTATCGTCATGTAAAGCCTAGATTCTAGAGTTGTATTTTATATGGTAATCAGTCATTTTTGGGTGGACTGATGAGGATAAGAGTTGTTAGGTTGGAAATGCCATGTATGAGCTTTCTCATTCTTTTTGACTAAAACATGCCAAAAAAAGGTGGCAACTTTTTGAAGAAAATGGATGGATTTTACAAAACTAAATACATTTCTGGAATCCTCATGCAAAACTGAGTAAAAGAGGAAGTTTTCATGCAATTCTGAGGTGATGAACTTTAAAAGATGTGGATTTGATTTTTTATTCATTGCTGGATGAACATAACCTCTTGTGTTTCTCTGTTCAGGCTTTTTGTTCATTTTGTGATTACTGGTTTAGCATATGCGGCTGAATACATTTAGACAACATTGCAACAGCACATAGTTTAATCTCACAATGCTCTCTTGGTTTGGATTGGTCAATGTAAAGATGGATGTAGCTTGTAGTTCTACTTACACAGGCATGTTAATATGATTGCAGTTATTTATGTAATTGTAGATGACAGGTTAAAGATTTCTCAGGTACAATGATGCAATTGGCTTACTGAAGCAGCTGCTGGGTATTTTCTTGCATGACGTAAGACGAGGATATTATACTCTGAGGTTATCTGTTGACTTGGAGCACCTAGGCTATATTGACGAGAGCCTTCAGGTTGCTGAAAATGGGTTGCTCGATCCCTGGATACGTGCTGGTTCAAGAGTGGCACTTCAAAGACGGGTTCTTCGCTTAGGAAGACCACCAAGGAGATGGAAAGTTCCTAGTTTTTCAAAGTCCATAAAGAGGGAGATTTCTGAGGTGATGACTATCAATTTAGTGATTTCAGGTTTCAGCCATTCAGGATTCTGCTTGTTGAAAAGTCTTGTAAAAATCGCTGATCATTATGGTAATATTATGGCTTTTCTGTTGTGACTTCTTTTATGAATCAGGTTTTTGTTCAAGGGAGACCTTTGAATTCTGAATTGGGCGCTAAGAACAGGTTCTACAATGGAGGTGGAGCAGTGTGGAGTGGAGCAGCTTGCTTTGCATTATTATGCCGGGATGGGAGGCGGGTGTTCATACAGAAAGCGGGAAATGGTTGACCATTTTTGGGCTTCTTATGGGGCATATCATATTTGCAGATGTACCAAATGTCTTCTACAATAGATTTCAGGTACGTTTTGTTGAAGGAGTAATTAAACCTTCATTCCTTTCTTCAACTTATATTGTATTAGTCTTTGATCCCGGTTACTTGATGGAACTCCCTAGAAGACTAGTATTATATATGCAGATGTATAGCCGTTAGTTCCTGCACTAACCAAGAATTAGAATAATTAAGTAGCTAATTACTGTAGCAAAAAATAACAAAGAAAAGAAAAGTAGACACGACTGGCTTTTAAGAGACCAGAGTCTCTCCTAACCCAAGTTTCTGTAAATTCGTCATCCCTTCACTACTTGGAGTTAAAAATCCTAGAACCATCTTGCACTGAAACAAATCTTATGAACCATGTGAGATGGTTAGTGGTAATGTTTCCCAGATTTGGGGTAAATGATGTGGATACCCTCAATTTAGGGGATAAATTCAAGGGTAAAATTCACGAGGGAGATGATGTGGCCCACTTATGCACATTCTCCTCCTGATTCTCACTCTTTTACATAAATTTAACCCCTGAATTCTATGAATTGAGGAAGAAAAAGATTCTTTATTGGGATTGACGTTCCTTTCTCCCTTTGTATGTGTACGCGTCCAATGATGTCATGAAATCAAGTTATAAGAATTCTCTGATATTTCTTCAATCATACAAGTGGCTACGTTATTCTAAATCGTACTTGTTAATCTGATTGGAAGCTCCTTAAATTTAAAGATTGCACCTGTGGATCTCGGCACGGATGGATTTTATTGAGCGAGAGAGAATATCATTGAATCTCATCTTCAGCAAATTCATGATGGCATGGCTGAGGAATTTCTCATAAAATCATGGGAAAGACATTATGGTACGAGGTATAGAGGAGTCAATTGGGATCGTCATTCTTTAGATGAGCTCCGTGCTGCTGTTGTGTGTGTCGGAGACCCCTGTTTGGCCTCTCTCTGCAGATTATTTGCTCAAGACTATCAGAGCTGGTCCAGTGGAATGCCATATTTACTGCTTTGGCGTTTCCATGGGGAATACAGTGGTGAAACCAAGCTCGTTGAAGTTAAAGGTCCCAAAGATCGCCTCTCCGAACAGCAGCGAGCATGGCTGCTTCAGCTTATGGATTGTGTGGATTCAAGGTAGAGGTTTGTAAGGTTCAGCCATGATGAAGTAGTGCACAAGTTGCCTATAATGAGCTGGAGAAGCAAATAAGAAGATGAATGCTTAGCAAATTTCTCGTTTGCTTGTGAAAATGGTGTTACCTTGCAAATAGTCATTGATGAACGTTACTTTGGTTGGATACGAAGTTGCTGTTTTTTGGACCATTAAAGAGGATCTATGGGAGGAATTTAATTTCTTGTGGAAACCAAGTAACAGGTGAAGATTTAAGGCTCGTTTGGGTTTGGGTTTGCAATAGGTTTTGCTTACCACAAAACCTAAGTTTTGTCCAAATACTTACATTTTTTTAAATTTAGATTTTGTTTTGTCACAAAATATAGGTTTTAAACCTAAATTTTAAAAAAACTATTTTTGTCAAATCACACATTCTCTTCTAATAAATTTTTTCTTTCTTCTTTTTTTTTTCTGTTTCCTATTTATTTTTTTCACTTCAGAATCCGTAAAAGCTATTCTTATTATAACTTCCCAAACATATTCACCTTTTTAAAATCTATATTTTGCCTCAGAATCTTAAAAACTATTCCCCAATTTTTATTCTCAAAAACCTAGATTTTACCTTAAAATCCGTAAAAGCTGTTCTCCATCCAACTTTCAAACCAGTTTTTAAGAGAAAGCTCCTTATTGCATCCAATAATCTCTATGATATATTGAAGCTACATAGTATTTGTCAATGATGATTAGTGGATATTATGTTTAAATTTTGTATTGGAAAATGTGTTTGATTTTGGCTGTAATTCTCTAATTCTATGGTCAATCAAACAATCACTAATTCTCATAAACAATCACTAATTCATGTTTTACTTTGAAGATTAAAGTAGTTTCTCTATTTTTAAGGCTAAATTACATAAAACTTATGTGAAATTAGAACTTTATAGAGATAACTTTTTCTACATTTAAAACTTAATAAGAAATACCCCTAGATTTTCAAGTTTATCTGGATAACTTCAACCTATCAATTCTATGTTAACTTTATTTTTTGCCATATTACCCTCCCACATTAATCAGGCAGATAATCTCCTTAAACTTTAAGTTATTTGTAGATATATA